>JAVJIF010034548.1:0-59722 GCA_038442645.1 Agave tequilana
ATGTAACGGTCCCAGTTAAAATTTTCCATTTAACCATACTTATCTCATATAATCCAAGCGTGAGACCCATCAAGGTACAATACTTCCAACATAATCATCAAAACTCACTACAATACATCAAAATTTTCACTAAAGATAACATGTATGAACAACTCGAGACATATCATACTAACACATGTAGTTCGCTAATCCATAAAAAACAGTCTACATTTATCATGTCAAAATATGTACATACATGTAAGGATCTAACACTAGGTCCTAATAGAATTACAAGTCAAGAGTAACACTTACTAAAAGTATGCATGTTAATACAAAGTTATATACATAACAAAAGTAACATACAAAAGTAACATCTAAACAGTGGTTCTGGTGGCGCTTGTCCCGCACAACTGCCCTTAAGCGGGTCCCTTGCCCTTGTCCAAACCTGTAGGTGGAGTTAGAATAGAGTGAGCTTGACGGCTCAGTGAGTAAAACAATAACTAACATGCCTATCAAGTAGGTATACATGGCTAAATTATCTGATTGACATGTGTGTCGATATACTATTTTTGTAGGATCTTGTAATTAGCCATGAGCCAAAACAAAACACAGTAACAATGCCTTATTAGTCGACTAGGCCACCCTATAGTCGACTAATACTCACTGTAAGTCGACTAATATGAAGCTATAGTCGACTAACTCTGCTTCACACGCACCTGCTACTTTACTAGCAGCCAAGAATTTATGTAGTCGACTACCCTCCTTGGTATAGTCGACTAACTCAAGTACTAGTCGACTTGAAGTTCCCTATAGTCGACTAACTCTGGATCAGAAATTGTGTTACTCTCTGGATGTCACCTATAGTCGACTACCCTCCTTATGTAGTCGACTAATCCACAATATTAGTCGACTAGTAGTTGACTCAAGTCGACTAAAACTGTCAAAAACGGATTGTCAACTTTCTGTTTACTCTCTGTATCTCTGGGATTAGTCGACTACAGTCTGTTTGTAGTCGACTAATCCTGCTATATCAGCAGTTATCTGCCTAAGTATCACACCTATAGTCGACTAATTCCGGACTTAGTCGACTAATCTACTTAAAAAGTGCCTGTTAAGAAGTCATTTCCAGATTTGCTGTTAAGGGTTTATACATGAATATAACATAGGACTTATATCATAGTGACAACCACATACATACACATAATCTCCCCTTCTACGCCTCCGGTTCAACCCGGTCCCTTCCTCCGATACAATACATATAATCTCCCCTTCTACGCCTCCGGTTCAACCCGGTCCCTTCCTCCGATACACACAAAATATATATATATAATCTCCCCTTCTACGCCTCCGGTTCAACCCGGTCCCTTCCTCCGATACACTCATGCCATCATATAATATCAATATGCAAAACATGTAATAAAATCATGGATTCATAAACAATATAAGTAATACTTGCGGAATTGAAACACATGAACCCAAGACATACATGAGGTCAAATACTTGTATATCTCTTACACTTATTTCATTTCCTACTTATTTCTACTCATCATGTTGTTAAGATTAGCATGTTCTACTCACACTTGAAGTAGTATGGCCTGATTTTTGTTGTTGTTGCTGTTAACTTGCTGCTGCTGCTGCTGTTGTTGTTGTTGCTGCAGTTGTTGTTGTTGTTGTTGCTGCAGTTGTTGTTGTTGTGAAAGGAGAGAGAGAGAGAGAGAGTTTGTGAAGAGGGAGAGGGTTTGTTGATCAAAAGTTTAATCCTCTTCATCCCTTCTATTTATAGTCTTTTATCCTCCTATAATAATGTGCCAAGTGTCCCTAAAACATCCCATCAAGTTTAATTCACTCCATAATCAACTCCATGCCTCTCCCCTCTCCATGGAGTACAAGCATGGGGGAAATAGTGGTAATGTTGACTTTGGGGCATAATTCTTATACGTATAAATACTTACGTATACACTTGTATATACGTATCCGTATAATACCCGTATAATGCATATGGCTTATTAAGACATCATGCATGCATACTAATACCATTACCCTTATAATTATTTAGGACAAGAAATGTTTTAATTAAGGTAAGTGTTACATTCTACCCTCCTTATGGAAGTTTCGTCCTCGAAACTTAACGTACCTTGAAACAAATGTGGATGGGCCTTTCTCATCTCCTCCTCCAGCTCCCAAGTGGCTTCCTCTATGTTTTGATTTCTCCATAAAACCTTGACCAAGGAAATATTTTTGCTTCTCAATTGCTTTTCTTTGCGATCAAGAATTTGTACTGGTTCTTCCGCGTAAGACATATCTTCTAGTATATGCAGGGGTTCATCGGAGATGACATGATCAGGGTCGGGCACATACTTCCTCAGCTGAGATACATGAAATACATTGTGCATCCGTTCTAAGGCAGGGGGTAGGGCCAAGCGGTAAGCAACTGGTTCAATTTTATCCAGTATCTCAAACGGACCTACATATCTAGGAGCTAATTTGTTCTTACTGCCGGTGCGTCTCACTCCCTTCATTGGAGATACCTTCAGAAAAACACGATCTCCTACTTCAAACTCCAGTGGTCTGCGACGATTGTCCGCATAAGCTTTCTGTCTGCTCTGGGCTGCTTTCATCCTTTCCCTGATTAGCTTGATCTTCTCAGTAGTCTCTTGAATTACATCAGGTCCGAATAGTCTTCTATCCCCAACTTCCTCCCAACAGATTGGTGATCTACACCTCCTCCCATATAATGCTTCAAATGGAGGCATACCAATAGTGGACTGATAACTATTATTATAAGCAAACTCCACTAAGGGTAAATAGTTATCCCAACTTCCCCCAAAATCTAGTACACAGGTTCTCAACATATCTTCCAATATTTGAATGGTCCTTTCTGACTGTCCATCTGTTTGGGGGTGGGCTGCTGTACTGAGTTGCAATTTAGTGCCCATAGCTCTGGACAAACTCCTCCAAAATCTGGATTGAAATCTTGGGTCCCGATCTGATACAATGGATTCAGGTACTCCATGCAATCTAACTATCTCTCGGACATATACCTGAGCCAGTCTTTCTATTGAATAATTGATCCGGATAGGCAGAAAATGGGCAGATTTGGTGAGTCTGTCTACCACTACCCAGACTGTATCCATTCCTTGGGATGTCCGAGGAAGTCCAGTGACAAAGTCCATAGCAATTTGACTCCACTTCCATTCGGGAATAGATAGAGGCACTAATAAACCTGGGGGCTTCTTATGTTCCGCCTTTACTTGTTGACAGACCAAACATTTGTGGACAAAATTTAAAATGTCTACCTTCATTCCTTCCCACCAGAAGTTATGTCGTAGATCTTGGTACATTTTTGTGCTCCCGGGATGAGCTGTATAAGGTGTACTATGAGCCTCCTTCATTATTTCTTCTTTGATCTCTGCTACATCTGGCACACATAATTTGCGTCCAAACCTTAGTACATCTCCTTCTATTTGAAACTCCTTAAGTTCTCCTTCTTGCACTTTCTTCATCATCTTCTTTATTTGAGCATCTCCTTGTTGGGCCTCTTTGATCTTGTCGTATAGATTAATTTGGATACTCACTTGATTTAGTTGATACTCAGAATTTGAAGAATCAATGACTCGCACTTCTATTTGCATTTCTTCTAGATCTCTTAATATTCTTGCTTGACGAGTCATCAAGGCGGCCAGGGCCCCTCCTGATTTCCGGCTCAAAGCATCAGCCACTACATTGGCCTTTCCAGGGTGGTATTGAATAGTAATATCATAATCCTTCATTAGTTCTAACCACCTCCTCTGTCTCATGTTCAGTTCCTTTTGTGTGAAGATGTATTTTAAGCTCTTATGATCAGTAAAAACTTCACAAGACACTCCATACAAATAATGTCGCCAGATCTTTAAAGCAAAGATTACAGCGGCTAATTCCAAATCATGAGTGGGGTAATTTCTTTCATGGGTCTTCAATTGTCGGGATGCATAGGCAATAACTTTTCCATGTTGCATTAACACACATCCCAAACCCAGTTTTGATGCATCACTAAAGATGACAAATCCTTCAGTTCCCGAAGGTACAGTTAAGACAGGAGCAGATGTTAACCTAGCTTTAATCTCCAGGAAACTCCTATCTTGATCTTCTCCCCAAGTAAACTTCTTATTCTTTCTAGTTAATTGAGTCATTGGTGCTACAATCAGAGAAAATCCTTCTACAAATCTTCTGTAGTACCCAGCTAATCCCAAGAAACTTCGGACTTCAGTAACATTAGTGGGTCTAGGCCAGTCTCGGATTGCCTCAACCTTTACCGGGTCTACTGATATTCCTTCTTTAGATATAATATGGCCAAGAAACCCTACTTGTTCTAGCCAAAATTCACATTTCTTCAATTTTGCATAGAGTTGCTTCTCTCTCAAGGTTTGAAGAACAATATTAAGATGTTTCTCATGATCTTCCGTATTCTTTGAATAGACCAGAATATCATCAATGAATACTACTACAAACTGGTCTAGATATTGATGAAAAATCCGATTCATTAAGTCCATAAATGCTGCCGGGGCATTAGTGAGTCCAAAAGGCATGACTAGAAATTCAAAGTGTCCATATCTTGTCCGGAAAGCCGATTTGGACACATCTTCAGGTTTGACCTTCAACTGATGATACCCCGATCTGAGATCTATCTTAGAAAATACACAAGACCCTTGCAGTTGATCAAATAAGTCATCAATTCGAGGAAGAGGGTACTTATTCTTGATAGTTGCCTTATTCAATTCCCGGTAGTCAACACATAGTCTCATACTCCCATCCTTCTTCTTTACAAATAGTACAGGTGCTCCCCAGGGAGATACACTTGGCCGAATGAACCCTTTGTCTAATAAGTCCTGCAATTGAGTTTTAAGTTCTTTCATTTCTGCAGGGGCCATACGGTACGGTGCCTTAGAAATTGGGGCAGTACCGGGTATTACATCTATTGTAAACTCTACCTCCCGATCCGGGGGCAGGCCTGCTAAGTCTTCCGGGAACACATCAGGGAACTCATTCACAATTGGAATAGTCTTAATATTTACATCAGTCCTTGTAGTATCCAACACCGAGGCCAGAAATCCTTGACACCCTTGTTTCAATAACTTGGTGGCTTTGATGGCTGATATGAGAGGTATATCACCACTAACTTTTTCTCCTTCAAAAATAAACTCCGGAGTCCCTTCCATTTTAAATATGATCCTTTTCTTATTACAGTCCACATTAGCACTACAAGCAGACAACCAATCCATTCCTAGTATGGCATCGAACTCCATCTCACCTAGCTTAATCAGATCAATGTATGTCTTCATTTCTCCAATTATTACCTCACAATTCACATATCTAGTGCTAGCTATCAAATTTTCCCCTATAGGTGTGGACACAACCAATTGAAATCCTAGGGGTTTTGAGACTTGATTTAGTTTTTGAGCAAGAGCACTAGATACGAATGAATGAGTAGCTCCAGGATCAAATAATGCATGAGCAGTATGTCCTGATACAGAGATCATACCTTCTACCACTGCATTCGAGGCCATTGCTTCCCGGTGGGTTAATGCGAAGGTTCTGCCTTGCACTTGAGGTTGCTGAACCGATGACTGGGTTGTTGCAGGACGTGGGGCATTACTGGCTTGTCCTCTGGGAGGATTCGTCCTCATGGTCGGCCTTCCTCTTCCTCTACTCGGCCCTTGGCTTCCACGCATTGTCGGACAATTCTTTCTTAGATGTCCCACCTCTCCACAATTAAAACAAGACCTGTCAAAGAGACAGTTTCCAAAATGGTTTACTCTGCACCTCTGACACCAGGGAGCCTCCGAGGTTCTGGGATGGGACGCAGAGGTAGCTTGTGTCTTCGAGGGGTGTCTCTGTTTCTCAGCCATGTTCTCCCGCCTCTGGCCCCTCCTCCTCTATGAAAAGTGGTGTTAAACCCAGGTCCTTTGTTACTGGTGGATCCTGATGCCGTCATCATTGGAGGTCCTTGATAACGGGGGCGCTTAGAATTGGGAGTTCCTTCTACCCAGTCTCCCTGACCTTCTTGTATGTCCATTTCTACCTCCAATGCTCTTTCTACTGCCTGGAGATAATTCCTCAGTTGTAATGGAATCAGTCGGCCACGAATATCTGATCTTAGGCCCTTTACGAACCTCTTTGTCTTTTCTCCTTCACTCCTTACCAAGGCATCAGCATACCTGGATAGCTGAGTGAATTTCTGATCATACTGGGATACATTCATAGAACCTTGACGTAGTTCCAAGAATTCTGTTGCCATTTTATCTCTGGCTGTCTCCGGAATGTATTTCTCAGTAAATTTGTTCACCAAGAATTCCCAAGTGATTGGTTCCCTGGCATTCTTCATACTAAGCTTCACTGCCCGCCACCAATGTTCCGCTTCCTTCTGGAACATAAAAGAAGAGAAGGACACCTTCTGTTCATCAGTGCAACTCATAACCTCTAAGATCTTCTCTATTTGAAGAAGCCATGATTCGGCTTGTAAGGGGTTCGCCTCTCCTTCAAATACGGGCGGTTTCATCTTCTGAAACTGCTCCAGTGCTCGATGGGAGTTGTTATTATTACTCGCTCTAGACATTAATTGTGCGAGCCACTCCGGCATTACCCCGGGAGTTCCCTCATTCCCTCTCATTTGAACTTCAGAGTCTCCATCATTGTTCACTGGGGGTGCACTCCCCATCTCACTGTAGTGTGTCGTATCGAGGGACTCATCAGGGGGTAATTGTTCAAATCCATGTATTCTCCCTATAAAAATAAGGGCGTCTAATCAACATACTATACAATATAGGAATGCATTGGGATGAAACTTTAGTCTCAGACAATCATGTAAATAACATTACTTTTGAAAACAAGCAACTGATTATATATATATATATAGTTACATCCATCATGGATACAAAAGGTATTATGCTGACATGCCTTCCTTACTGGATATCCAGATTAACCGTGTGCATTCATAAGATATATGCCAGGGTACATACAACAACCCTAAGGATATCCATTATCTAACATACTAGGTCTATACATGTATACACATCAAAAGTGTCAGCTCTAAGGTTCACCCTTCGTAGGGTAGAGTGTCCCCACTGGAATCTCCGCTAGTGCTGCTGCTATCATCCATATCCTCCTCGGGGTCTTCTTCCGGTGGTTCATCCCCGGCGCAGCACCAGTTGTCTAAATCGTCATAAAGGTCCATATCCTCTTCCCACGTTTCGTTCCAAAAGACGCCTCCATATGTAAATCCCCTTCGAGTTTCTTCATTAATCGAGCTAGAATGCTCCATCACTGGTATCTCAAGTGAATCTCCCACAAGACTACCTGTGTCAACATGGGTTGGTTCAGGCTTGTTAGATGCCTGCGACTCGACCTCTTCACAATCTACCCAGTTTAGGGGCATAATCGTTTCCGCTGGGTCAGTTTCGTCCGACTCGTACCCCAATCCATGGAGTCCGCTACCCAGCTCTCACTCGAGCTGTCGGAGCTAGAGACTGGCCAGCATACGTCGGAGTCCCCCATCTATATGTAAACAAAAAGGTCGTATCAATCTCAAGTCCATGAAATAGTCTCAATCATACAACTATCATCAAGAAGCAACATAAATAGACACACTGGTAACTACACTTATCCTTAGCCTATTCATAAGTCTCATGTCCTTAGAATAACTCATATTCAATAGATAATTTAATGCATCCCTTGACGCCTAATGCCAACTACTTAACTATGATCACATGTCTGCACGTGTAACCTAACAATTTCATCATCTCTTACTCCTTCTACTTCTAAACCTTTGCTCTGATACCAACTGTAACGGTCCCAGTTAAAAATTTTCCATTTAACCATACTTATCTCATATAATCCAAGCGTGAGACCCATCAAGGTACAATACTTCCAACATAATCATCAAAACTCACTACAATACATCAAAATTTTCACTAAAGATAACATGTATGAACAACTCGAGACATATCATACTAACACATGTAGTTCGCTAATCCATAAAAACACAGTCTACATTTATCATGTCAAAATATGTACATACATGTAAGGATCTAACACTAGGTCCTAATAGAATTACAAGTCAAGAGTAACACTTACTAAAAGTATGCATGTTAATACAAAGTTATATACATAACAAAAGTAACATCTAAACAGTGGTTCTGGTGGCGCTTGTCCCGCACAACTGCCCTTAAGCGGGTCCCTTGTCCTTGTCCAAACCTGTAGGTGGAGTTAGAATAGAGTGAGCTTGACGGCTCAGTGAGTAAAACAATAACTAAACATGCCTATCAAGTAGGTATACATGGCTAAATTATCTGATTGACATGTGTGTCGATATACTATTTTTGTAGGATCTTGTAATTAGCCATGAGCCAAAACAAAACACAGTAACAATGCCTTATTAGTCGACTAGGCCACCCTATAGTCGACTAATACTCACTGTAAGTCGACTAATATGAAGCTATAGTCGACTAACTCTGCTTCACACGCACCTGCTACTTTACTAGCAGCCAAGAATTTATGTAGTCGACTACCCTCCTTGGTATAGTCGACTAACTCAAGTACTAGTCGACTTGAAGTTCCCTATAGTCGACTAACTCTGGATCAGAAATTGTGTTACTCTCTGGATGTCACCTATAGTCGACTACCCTCCTTATGTAGTCGACTAATCCACAATATTAGTCGACTAGTAGTTGACTCAAGTCGACTAAAACTGTCAAAAACGGATTGTCAACTTTCTGTTTACTCTCTGTATCTGGGATTAGTCGACTACAGTCTGTTTGTAGTCGACTAATCCTGCTATATCAGCAGTTATCTGCCTAAAGTATCACACCTATAGTCGACTAATTCCGGACTTAGTCGACTAATCTACTTAAAAAGTGCCTGTTAAGAAGTCATTTCCAGATTTGCTGTTAAGGGTTTATACATGAATATAACATAGGACTTATATCATAGTGACAACCACATACATACACATAATCTCCCCTTCTACGCCTCCGGTTCAACCCGGTCCCTTCCTCCGATACAATACATATAATCTCCCCTTCTACGCCTCCGGTTCAACCCGGTCCCTTCCTCCGATACACACAAAATATATATATATAATCTCCCCTTCTACGCCTCCGGTTCAACCCGGTCCCTTCCTCCGATACACTCATGCCATCATATAATATCAATATGCAAAACATGTAATAAAATCATGGATTCATAAACAATATAAGTAATACTTGCGGAATTGAAACACATGAACCCAAGACATACATGAGGTCAAATACTTGTATATCTCTTACACTTATTTCATTTCCTACTTATTTCTACTCATCATGTTGTTAAGATTAGCATGTTCTACTCACACTTGAAGTAGTATGGCCTGATTTTTGTTGTTGTTGCTGTTAACTTGCTGCTGCTGCTGCTGCTGTTGTTGTTGCTGCAGTTGTTGTTGTTGTTGTTGCTGCAGTTGTTGTTGTTGTTGTTGCTGCAGTTGTTGTTGTTGTTGTGAAAGGAGAGAGAGAGAGAGAGTTTGTGAAGAGGGAGAGGGTTTGTTGATCAAAAGTTTAATCCTCTTCATCCCTTCTATTTATAGTCTTTTATCCTCCTATAATAATGTGCCAAGTGTCCCTAAAACATCCCATCAAGTTTAATTCACTCCATAATCAACTCCATGCCTCTCCCCTCTCCATGGAGTACAAGCATGGGGGAAATAGTGGTAATGTTGACTTTGGGGCATAATTCTTATACGTATAAATACTTACGTATACACTTGTATATACGTATCCGTATAATACCCGTATAATGCATATGGCTTATTAAGACATCATGCATGCATACTAATACCATTACCCTTATAATTATTTAGGACAAGAAATGTTTTAATTAAGGTAAGTGTTACACTTGAGCTCGGGACTTTTCACAACTCATTGTGACATTCTTATCAGTGACTCAAACCTCACTAAGGCTGTTTGTTTGGTCGTAAAAGGCGTAAAACTCCGTAATTCGTAAATGACTTACAACCCAATTATAATTACGGCGTTTGTTTGGACCGTAATTCGTAAAACACTTACGCAACTCAACTACCACTCACTTGCAACCCAACTACCACTCACTTACAGACCAGTTACAGTTAATTTTGTGGTCATGCAAATTTGTATTATTTTTTATGTTAATATTAAAAAATTTTAATATTTAACATTTTAATATTTATTTGCAATATTAAACCTTTTTAAATCACCAAATAGTTGATTTTGTGGTCAACTTTTTCACTTACGATTTACACATTATAACAACCAAACACCGTAAAAATACAGTACATTTTTACATTTACAACTTTAATTTACCAATCAAATACTGCAACTTACATACATGTAACTCATTTACAACTGTAAAAGACTTTACCAATTATGACTCACGAATTACGGGCAATTACGACAGCCAAACAGACTCCTCTGTAGCCGTGTTTAGTTGCAAGGAAGTGGGTGGAAGTAAGGAAATGGGGAAGTATAATTGCTCACTTTCCTATCTATCCAAACACCAGAAAAAGAAAATAAGAAAAACATCTTTTCCTTTTCTCTTTTCTCTTTTACACAACCATTCCTCACTTTCAAAGTGTTACAGTTATTTGTGTGGTCATGTAAATCTCATTTGTAATAAATTATAGCACAAAACAATTAAGTTTTTGATCATGTAAATCTTAATTGCATTCTAATTACAGTCTATTTTTTACTTTTATTAATTAATTTTTTTAATATTATTTTGCAGTCAACTTTGTGGTCAACTTTTCGACTTCCAGTTCTACATTACCATACAAACACCGAAAAAGACATAACATTTTCTAAATCACACTTTCCAATAATATTGAAAAACCGAAAAACTTACTAAGCAATTCCCAAGTTCCAAAGGGCATTATTACTTACTTCATCACTTTCTCACTTCTACTCTTGGCCTGTTTGGTTAAGGGTGGAAGTGAAGAATTGAGGAAGTAGTAATAATTCCCTTTGGAACTTAGGAATTGGTTAGTAAGTTTTCCGGTGTTTGGATGTTGTTGGGAAGTGTGGTTTGGAAAATATTTTGTCTTTTCCGGTGTTTGGATGGTAATGTGAAAGTGGAAGTGGAAAAGTTGACCACAAAGTTGACCGTAAAATAATATTAAAATAAAAATTAATTTAGAAAATAAAAAATAAACTATAATTAGAATGCAAGTGAGATTTACATGGTCAAAAAATTAACTGTTTTGTGCCACAATTTATTACAAATGTGATTTACATAATCACAAAATTAAATGTAGCACTCTGGAAGTGAGGAAATGGTTGTGTAAAAGAAAAAAGATAAAAAGAAAAGAGGTTTTCTTATTTTTTTTTCGGTGTTTGGATAAATAGGGAAGCCCACTTCCTTGCAACCAAACAGCCCCTTAACAAAAGAGGCCCTGTATTGAAAATATAGCCCATCGGTGCAGGCCCACTACCAACTTTCGCACAATTATTTCATTTCTGATAAAATCGGACAATTATTTCATTTCTGATCGCTTGTTACGCTGGCACCACGTCATCATCAATCTTTTTTAAGTTGGAAAGTTTGCCCCATGCCCCTCATCAGTAATCGCAACTGAGCCCAAATATTCGTACCGTGGCCCAAGCCTGTTCACGCTTGAATCCTAACTTCACCCGCAAGTTCGAAGTCATCATTTGCCCCGATCTGCTCTCAAATAATCCAAGACACGAGCAATCAACAACTAAAGCAACGGAAAGAAAACAAAATGTCATGCATCGCGAGATCCCTAGTGAACTCTCTCAGATAGGGGTGGCCAACGGGACGAATCGGGTTGATTCGTCCCGTCTGGCAAACGAATCCATAACGAGACGGGTTGGACCCGTCTCGTCACGGGTTAAACGGGACCGGTTGAAAACCCGGGTAACGAATCGGGTTGGACCCGTCTCGCCTATTTTTTTATTTTTTTTTAAGTCGATAATTCTTAAATTTTAAAATTTAAAGTTAAAAAGAAATTAGGAAAAATAGGAAAAAAAAGGAAATTTTTTTTAAAAAATTCTAAAATTATAAAAAAATAGAATTGATTTTCACTAATTACAAGTTTTTTTGTAAGGCAAATTATTTTATTAATATGAAAAAATCATAAACATTGCTCATCACATATACAATGTACATAAAACTCATCTCGTATAATATATATAACAAAACTCTGGTGCTCATCTCATACAATATACATAAAAAACTCTGGTGGTTCTCTACTCGTCATCCTCGTCCTATTCAAATTCTTCATGCAGAATAGCTTTTCCTTGTGTGCGTCTTTCTGCATCGAACCAGTCCTTTAAGCAAACCGTCATCTCCAAGTGTTTCGGTGTCAGCCTGCTCCTCCAGGGTGTCAAAACTCTACCACCTGCAGAAAATGCGCTCCCGGACGCTACTGTAGAGGCCGGAAGTGTTAGTATATCTCGGGCCATGGTAGAAAGAACAGGAAATTATTTTCTCTGTTCTTTCCACCACGACAAAACATCAAATGTTTCCCATGGTTCATCATCATTTTCATTTATTTCAGCAGGCATTGTGTTCAAATATAAATTAAGTTCATCAAATGAACCTGCTCCTGAAGAGTGTTTCTTTCTAGTATTAGAGGAAAATATACTTTTAAATTAGATAATCTTTTACCTAGACTACTAGAAGAAGTTTGTGATGGTGTAGGTGCCCTAAATTCAGAAGAAGAATGTGGAAATAACTCATCTCTGTACAATGAGTACATTTCTTCTAAAAGAGATCTAATTTCTAAAAGTAATTTATCTATATCTTGTTTATAATTTAAACATAAAATAAAATTGGATAATAAAAGTTTTAAATTATCTATTTTAATTCTAGGATCCATAATTGCAGCTAAGTAAAATAAAAAAGGCATATTTTCAAAATATTTTCGAAAATTTTCTTCCATATCATGTATAGCCTCTTCAAGACTATCATCATCTCTATATGCAGCAAATACTTGAGCAATTTCATTAAGATTATAAAAAACTAAGTTACATGTGGGATAATACGTACCAGAAAGTGCTTTTGTGGCAGTGTCAAATTTTTCTAGAAAAGTACAAAAATTTTCATATAATTTCCACTCTTCATCGCTAATATAAAGAGATGAACATTCATTTATTGTAAAAAATTGAATTGCTTGTTTAAAAGGAAGACAATTTTTAATCATATAGTAGCTTGAATTCCAACGAGTTTTCACATCTGCTTGGAGCAGTTTTTCCTTTAGTCTACATTGTCGGCAATAACCTTTAAAAGATTGTCTCCTAGGTCCACTGTGTTTTATATGTAAAATAATTTCTTTAACTTTATAAATATATTTGTCTAAGAGTTTTAGACCATCTTGTACACATAAATTCAATATATGGCAAACACATCTAACATGAAAAAGTTTACCGTTTAAAATCAGATCTAATACCGTTTTCAATTGTCTTATTGAAGCAGTATTTTCACTTGCATTATCAAAAGAAATAGAAAATATTTTATTTTCTATACCATAATTTTTACAAGTAAGAAAAATTGAATTTGCTACATTTGTAGCAGAATGTTTTTCAGAAAATTTAGAAAATGATAAAATACGTTTTTGTAAAATCCAATTATCATCAATAAAGTGAGCAGTAACACATAAATAATGAATAAAATTAAGAGCTTCCCATATATTGGAAGTTAATGAAATTTTTCTAGCATCACTAGTAAAAAGAGCCTTCAAAATATTTTTTCTATTTACAAATAAATCTTCAATTTCTCTAGTTATAGTTTGTCTGCTAATTCTCTTATAATCAGGAGCAAAAACAGATTTAAGATAATCAACTAATGCATCTGATTCAGTAAAAGAAAATGGAAGTTCTGCTCGAACAATAAATTCAGCTAACTTATGTTTATTTACTTCAAGCTTATATCTCCAAGTGGAGAGTGTGCCTGAATTAGCTAATATTTGTGCTTGTTGTGGTGGTAAACCGTGACTTTTAGCATGTTTTTTTCATAGTGTTTATTAAGAACACCTGTACCGTATCCTTCTTTATGATCAAATAGTTGATGACAGTACTTACATTCTGCCTTTCTTCTACCTTCAACAATTTTTTCTATGAAATGGTTCCACACTGCAGAAGTTTTGGCTCTTGCTTTAGTGGTTGTGCTTGTGCTTGTGCTAGTTGATTGTTGTGTTTCTGGAACTATAGTATCATGCTGTGTTGGTTGTGTATCGTGTTGTTCTTGTGTTTCAATAAAAAAGGAGCCAGAGATTGTGCGTGCATTGGTGATGTTGACATTAAAAGTTGAGAATATGAGGAATATTGAGGAGGGAAGGAAATAGAATGCCGACCTGTACTACTATCACTGGCATATGCAGCATGTGTATATGATGCAAAACCACTATAGTCAAATGCATAGCTTGACGAACTGTGATAGGGAGCAAATGCGGATGTTGGTGGAGCATAGCTGTATGGTGGGTAAGCGGTATATGCTGACGATGAGCTACCGCCAACATCGGTGCAAGGTGCGGCAGCTGACGGATAGTGTGTTGATGAAGAGCTACCACCGGCTTCGGATGAGAAACCGCCAGTACTCCAGTTGGGCTCCATTAGACTAGACTGAAAGTTGGTAAAGATTTGTAATTGTAAGAGAATAAGAATGAATTAGAGGATGAAAATAGGAGAGAGAGAGAGTTGAGATGAAGTGAGATGAAAATGAATGAGGGTAGAGGGTATTTATAGAAGATTAGAGGTTAGGGTAAATTTTTTTTTTTTTTAATGGGCCAATGACTCATTTTTGAGCCTTTTAGGGTTAAAAAAAAATTTAATTATAGGGGGCGCAGAGTAATTTTTCTCTCTAACGTTCTTATAAAATTATTGGACTAAAAATTAAAAAAAATAAGAAGGGGGGTCGGGGAAATTTTCTCCGACCCGATTCGTTCCGTGATTCGTCACAGAACGAATCGAATTCGTCTTGTGACGACGGGACGGGTCAACCCGTTAGGACCTGCCCCTAAACGGGACGGGTACGGGTTGACTCGTGACCCGTACTGTGCGACTCCAGCGAGTCGCACAGTAAGGGGCGGGGCGGGTCGACCCGCCCCATTGGCCAACCCTACTCTCAGAGGCGAAGAAGACGAAGACGATGACAGCTGCCAATCCAAATCCAACGAAGAAAATTCGAACAGATCATCTCTCGATCGAGAGAACAAGCAGCAAGAAGGAGAAGACGAAGATGAGGATCCGACCCGAGGCGTGGAAGAGGACCTCTTCGAACTCACCAAAACCCTAACCCGCCAATTCTGGGGCGTCGCCTCCTTCCTTGCCCCTCCCCCACTGCCGGCGATCCTCCGCCGTCGGATCCAGGTCAACGGTCAGATCAGGTGGCGGACGACGATGGCGGGCCCGCCGGCTCCCCGAGATTGGCTGAAATCAGGAGCGATTTCACGGAGATCGCGAGGAGGTTCAGGAGCGGGATCTCGATGCTCTCGAGTACGAAAGCGGTGGCCGAGATCTCGAAGATCGGGTCGACCTTTCTGCCGTTTGGATCGGAGGAGGATGAGGAGGGGGAGAGGGAGGAGACTGAGGAGAATTCCGAAGGGGGGGCTGCTGGGGTCACGGAGGAGGTTATTGCGTTCGCGAGGAATATATCGATGCATCTGGAGACTTGGCTGGATTTCCCTTTGATTCCCGATGGGGATGATTCTGATGGTTTGCTTTCTCTCTTATTTCTCTTGTTTTGAAACTTTGTGCATTTTGTTGATGATTTTTGAAGTGTTGATTGCTGCATTGCATATACATTGAGTTTCTTTTTGTAGGTTTTATTAGAACATTTTATGTTCTGATAGTCAGTGATCGGACGGATTCGTTCAATGTAAATATGATTAACTTGGTTGGCATTTACTAGCAGATAATGTTTCAATCAACCAAAAGACCAATGGAGTTATTACTGGATTCTTCTTACAAATGGATTCGTAGATAGTTAACAGTAGATTATCAAAAGAAAACTTGAGTAAGAGGAATAGGAATTGCTAGAGTTGGCTTATAGGTTCTATAGAACTTCACAAAAGAGCACCTTTTCCCCCCAGAAAATATTCACTTTAAACTTTTCATGTATTAGGAGATTGTCTTGAACTGCTCGTAACTGATAAAAGAAAGTAATCTTTCACCCTTTTAAATATGTTATTATACTATCTGTAACGGTTGTTTATTTTGAAAATTATGAATATCCGTCTCTGATATATTCTTTTTTCTTTTATGAGAACTGTATTTTTATCTTCAACAACGACCATGTCTTTATTGAAATGTTGGTGTTGGCTAGAAAGTACATGTTACTACTAATTTCCATTTAAGAGGAAGATTGAACAGATGCAAATTCTAAAATGTAGTACAAGAGCTTGAATCTTTGATGTGATCCGCCACATAATCCCTACTTTTGCGAAAGAGTACCTCTCCAGTTGGCTGAGGTCTACAAAACAGAATAGCGTCGACTTTTCGTGCTCCTACTTATTTACTTTTACCAACTCCATGTCTTAACCTTACCAAGTTCAAAGATTGACTTGGATGATAACTTCCTATTGACCAGACCCTAAATCAACCTAATCCTAAACATTTTAGACAAGAACAAATCCTACACATTTTCCCAACGCTCATTAAGCTCTCAAACTGCCATTATATTACTACCATGTCTGGGATACAGACATGTCAAATTCTCTTTGTATAACTCAATGACTAACTTCTAACCTCAAACACTAATTCAAAACTACAACTGACATCCCCCTAAAACACCTTGTAAGGTTCATTGTTCAACAATTTCTATCTGCAACCTTTAGTTTCTTCTTTTCTCCTCTCTTTATCTACCATCATATACCACAATTTCACTCCACTTTTTTGATATATACTTCATGTTGGAGTATTAATTGTGGAGAGCCTTCCTTTTCTCCCTTGGACATCAAACTTCATATATAGAGAATTGTGTTGGAATTTGATAATTCAATTCCCAATGCAATTCAGAGTGGAAAAATTAGGCAATTTTTGTTTCTGAATTATAGTATGAAAGGAGTCCTAGTTTACTTAAAAGTTCAATATTGAATCCTAATAATGAAAAGAACTAGATGCTAGTATCGAGTCATTATTTGAGTAGAATAAGGACTTGGAAGTCTAGAGTTGTTGGAGTCCAAAAGCTATGTAAGTAAACACATTGTTAGTTGTTAGCGCTCTCACGAAGAAAAAGTAGAGAGATGAGAGGAAAATAGCATTGAGGTCAAGGTATTTGAAAAGTCAAAAGTTTGGTGCTTTGTAAAAGAATGTTGAAGGATTAATAAGTTCAACTTTAGTTTTTCTTTATTTATTTGAGTAGAATTAGGACGTGGAAGTCTAGAGTTATTGAAGTCCAAAGATTATGTAAGTAAACATATTGTTAATGTTCTCACGATGAAGTAGAGAGTTTAGAGAAAAACAATGTTGAAGTTAAGGTATTAGAAAAGTTAAAAAAGTTTGGTGTTTTAAAAAGAAAGTAGCAGGAATAATAAGTTCAACTTCAGTTTTTTTCTCTCATGCGGTCTTTAAGAAATAACATGGTATTAGGGCCAATGGTGACGAATTCAGATTTGGTCATGACATCATCAAGATGATGATTGGAAGAGAGAAGGAAGAGAAAGAAGTGATCTTGTCCTGATGGTACTTGTGGAAGCAAAATAAAACAACATGGTGGTTAGGGTTTAAGAAAGCTGTTTTAGCACCCGTTTGGGATGAGTCGACACCCAAACCGCTCTAATTTGGAGAATGGAGGAATCCACCGATATTAGGCACCTATCCCCTAAAAAAGAAGAAGAAGAAATTGAACCCTTTACGTTGCTCGCTGCCTCCCACCGCCTCCTGCAGCTCCAGAGGCCTCCCGCGGCAGCATGTTGCCATCACACGCTGCCACTGTCTCTTCATTCTTGCTCTGCATTAGGGCGGTCGCAGGAGGCCTCTGGCAGTAGGGAGCAAAGTAAGGGACTTATTTCTTCAGTCATTGCTCCACCCCGCTTATCGTTTTCTATAACAGTTATTGTTTTTTGTAACATTGATGGTGGCAATTTTGGTTGCATAAAAATTTACGTAGGATTGTATTGGATTGTGGGTAATAAGAGAATGATAAGTGGTGTGATGGTGCAAATCAAAAGTTCAAGTAAGCTTACAATGGATTGTGGGTAATAAGAAAATGATAAATGACGTGGTGGTGCACGTCAGTAGGCAATGGTCGGATGTCATTGACATCAGTGGACTAGTAGGGCTCCAAATAGGTCCAAGAAGATTTGACCTATATTTTTTGAATTGCAACCTACAAAAATTTCAGTAGCTAAAATTAGTTGTGAAAAGTTGAATAAAGAGTGTGTTTGACTTGTAGAAATAAGTTGTCACGGGTGTGGATGCTGCACATGAAAAAATAAGCGAAAAAGATAAAGAGTTAACTAGGCAATCGACATTGTCTAGCCTAATATTAGATTAGAAGCAACATGTATTCATGGAGGAATTGAATGAAGAGATTATGTCAGAATCTGGTAATTCAACTCCTAATACGCCATTGAGGTTTATCTCGGTGGTTTTGGGGTGGGGTGAGGTTACTGGAGTCTATAGGTTTAAATTTCAATACCAGGCTAAGACTTTTGTTTAAAAAAAGAAGGAAAAACTACTGATACTTTTGGCATGCAAGTTTAGTCGTTGAATTATGCACATGCACATGAAGCTAACTCTCTATTAACTATGTAAATCATTATTCACTTTAATTCTGTACAAAAGTATCAAGATTATAAAGGTGCATATATGAGAAAAAGGGTAAGTTGTACAAAACACCCTCGTCTTTCGCCTTAATTAAACTATATCCCTAAAGTTTGAAACTAGCACCTGACATTTGTGGATTTAGTCACACTGAAATCAATGTTTAACGAAGTGTTTGATTGTGTTTACTAAACAGTGTCATCTTCAACCTAACACATGGAGATCACGTGTTCTTGGGGAAATTAATTTGCCTAGCTACCACCCCTCCCTTTATTAATAAATTAATTGTTAACTTCCCAAACCTCAGGTTTCTGACCCATTTTTATTAGAAATTTAAAATGCTCTCTCTCCCCCCCACCCGCTCTCTCTCCCCACTCACCTCTCTCCTCTTTGTCTTGTGCACTCTCATTCCTTTATTGGTCATTATTGCATTGTTCATCACTGGTCGTCTATTGTTGATGTTCCAGTATAAGTCCCCCTCATTTTGTGCCCTTCAACCCCCCTTTTCTCCTTACTAGCCTTTAAAGCATAAGAGAATTTGATCAACGACATGAGTGGTCAAGGCTGAAGGATAGTCGTCGGTTTTGATTAGATGAACTATACAAACTAACAACAGAGGAATGTGTGCGAGGCCATTAGCTTATTGAAAAGAAACACTTCTTTCTTGTGCTATTTATGGTGATAATTCACTTTAACTTTTAAATATCAGCTACACTCATGTAGGAATTTCGACAAACAGGCGCAAAAGAACACTCATCATCCATGCATTTGAGCTTGTAAACCCCATTTACATTTATGTAAGGTTCCAATTAGACTTACCAAAAAAGCAAAGCCCGTCATATGGGCGTTTGAGCTAACACTTGATACTTGTTGCTCTGCATGAAAGAGAATGAAAGAGGAAGAGAAGCAAGGTGCAGAGGGACCTAAACTATGTTGGAGCTGCATTTGTTCCTATGTAACATGTATCTGAAAGTTTCTTTCCCTTTACTATGTTGTTTGAGGCGAAGAGACCTATCCTCAATTAACTGCAAATTGGATAAACATGTGTAATCATTAAAATTCCATTATTAAATCTAACCTTGTTTAGTTGGTCGTACAAGGAAGTTTCATCATGATCAATAGTAAACTTGCATGACAACCAACATAATGTAACTAAAGAAGTTTGATAAGGACCATAATAAGAGAAGTTCTTTCATCTCCTTTTTCTACGTGAAAAAAACATCTAAATTCATGTCTAGGCTTACACTTTACTTTGTAAGATAGAGACCCAAATGATTTCCCCTTAAACGTCCAAGCAGTAGATGGATGAACTCTTAGTTTTAACATTTGTGAGAATGATAGAAATGTATTGCATTTTACTTCTCCCCCATCACTGTCTCTGTAACCAAAAATAATAGAGTTATTTGCAGTTAAGTTCTGTCATTGCCTTGCAATTGTTAAGGTTTTAGTTTTTATGCAAAGAGGAACATGAATTTAACTTTATAACAAAGGTAATAAAGGCAAAGGGTGGAGAGTCCTAGGAAAATATGGGAGAGGAAGGGATAAAGGGAGGAAATATGAATTGGCTATAACCAGTTCATTGTCATTTCATTAGTAATGAGAACCAAAGGAGGCAGATGACTCTTGTTTAAGACCAGAACTCAACAAGCTAAAGAGGGATAAGGTGGAGAGGGTGTGGAAAGGAGATGAGAAGAGGAATAGGGCTGTAGAGTGGAGAAGGAAGGAGAGGGAGAGGGAGAGGGATTTGGAGGATGGAGATCATCCCTAGGGTTCATTATGATGGGAGAGAGTGAGAATAGAAGGATGGATGAGTAGGAATTACTGCAGCAAAGGAGGGTAGTTTAGAAATTCAATTTTCCATCAAAACACGTGTTAATCACATGTTGTAGCTCAATGCACTTTTTTATGATAATAGATGGAAATGTGCTTTATCATTACGAACAAATCTGATTGAGAATTTAGTTGACAATCATGGGCAAGTACTATCTTTAGTAAATCAAGTAGCTTTTGGGGACACTTCAAAAATAAGGAGTTGTAAATGGTCTACTAATGGATTTCTTTTAGTAATGTCCTATCATTTTTTAAAACTTTGGTGTTCTTTGCATGGTTCAAAGACTCGGCCGAGTCGGAGACGAGTCGGCCGAATCGTATCCGTCTCGGCCCGCTCCGAGACGAGTCCGAGTCACGGGTCGGCCGACTCAACTCAGAGGAGACCGACTCAGCCGAGAATTGGGGTTGACTCGGTCGACTTGACATTATAATGATGATTTTGTGCCTCATCGCAATTCAATATGGAAATAACTACATTAGCATGTATTTATGAATGTAGTTTGTGCAATTTACTATATTGTGCATGTATTTTGATATGTTTCTACCGACGACGCGTGTATTTATGCTTTCGCTTTATGTTTAGTGTGCTAGGTGATATATTTTGGACATGTAATACATAAATGTGAATATCTATATTTTTTTAAGATTTGTCGTGATTTTTTCAGAATTTTTTGAGCTTTCTATGTAGCATTTTGCGCGTATCGCCCGATACCGATCCGAGTCGCCGAGACCGATCCGTCTCAGTGCCCGCCGAGTCGGCGGCCGAGACCGCGACTGTGAACCATGGTTCTTTGTCCATTTGAGTAGATTTGGAAAACTCGTGCTCGCTTAAAAAGTAAGGTGTTACATGGATAGTTCTTAAACACAGACAGAATACTATAGCCATGTTGAATCATATAGGAGTGTTGCAAGAAGATTCTCATGTACTATGTGGATCTCATGTTGAAACTTGTGATCATTTGTTTCTATATTGTAGATTTCTCTCCTATATCGCACCATGTCAGACGTTATTTGGATATCACAAGTTTCCCTGGTACTTTGGTTGATCTTTGGACTATTTGGAGGAAAAGTTGTATTCCTAAAGCTGTTCAAATTGAATGGGATCTTTATGTGATGGCTATTGTTTGGTGTATACAACATGAACATGATAGCAAGTTTTTTCTTCCAGATCAAAGAATAGCTTAAGTGCCTTGAATGCCATTAATTCCTTTGCTGCTTTTTGGCTAAGGAATTTTTACCTGCTGAACTTTGGAGAAAATTCACTCAAGGGACTGGACCAAAGGGATTGCTGCTCGAAGAGCTATTGCACCTCCTCTTAGATCTAGGACCAGTGATGGTGTATATGTGATTATCATTGATTAATAGACCTTGAAACTCTATGTTTGTTTGTATTTTTGGGGCACTTCTATTACTGGATGCAAGCAACTTTATTATGTGATATACTTCTCGAGTTGGGGGTATAGAACTATTATGAAAAACTTGTTGGAGCAATGCATTTGGCTGGGGCATTTGAGTTTGAGGCCCATCCTTCTTGTGTTGTAGGTAGTCTAATGGAGTGGAGCTCATTAACTTCATTAAGCCTTAGATTTGGATCAGACAAAACTTAGGGTATTAGTCCCTAATTACAAACTTTAAGAGGTATAAATTCAGTTGGAGGCAAAATGCAGGGGTGTTTTGCGCAGTTGACCCTTAAAAATACATGTAACCTGTTGAAGATATATTTGAATGGTATGTATAAAAGTGATGTAAATTTTTATCTTTCGTAGAAGTGTGTATACTTTAAAAGAATTATTCGAATGACTTTATCTAAAAAAACCAAGAATTTTAAATGAGGATACTATATGAAAAAAATTGAGTAAAGGTATTCAGAATTGTAAAGTTGGGATTGGTTGGCGAGTATTCATAGAACCCTCGGTAGCTGGTAGAAGCAAAATGATAAGGGAATGTATGTAGGTGGGAGGTGAAAGGTGTGAAGATATTGAAGAAGCATGTGGGTATAAAGATTTTCTAACTAAAAAGAAATATGTAAAATGACAAAGTGTGGGGAATTGTAGATAGATAATTTTGTTTAAGTACAAAGGGTGCAAATGGATCTAATAAGGCATTTACCATATTGTTATTTTCTTACAATCACAAATACAAAAATGATTACTAGTGAATACTGCTTTAAGAGATGTAGTTGAAGAAACTCTATAGAGCTAAGTGGTATTTACCCGATTTTTGCATATATACGACCATCATTGGTGTCAATCGGAAAAACTACTTGTGAAGAGTCAACAAACGAGCACAATTTAAAGTTATGAGTTTCAATTCGCTTATATCTAAAACATATGCCTTTGTCCAGTAGAACCTTACCCATTTAAGATCAATACTTCCATTAAGGGTCTGTTTGGTTGTCGTAGTTGACTTTAATTCGTAAGTCGTAATTGGTAAAGTCTTTTACAGTTGTAAATGAGTTACATGCATATATGTTTTACGGTGTTTGGTTGGTAATATAAAGTTGTAACTAAGAAAGTGTATTGTGTTTTACGATATTTGATTGTCGTAATGTGTAAGTCGTAAGTGAAAAAGTTGACCACAAAATTAACTATTTGGTGATTTAAAAAGTTTTAATATTGCAAATAAATAGTAAAAATGCTAAATATTAAAAAAATTAATATTAACATAAAAAAATAATACAAATTTGCCTGACCACAAAATTAACTGTAACTGGGCTGTAAGTTAGTGGTAGTTGAGTTGCGTAAGTTTTTTACGAATTACGGTCCAAACAAACGCCGTAGCTGTAATTGGGTTGTAAGTCATTTACGAATTACGGACTTTTACGACTTTTACGACGAAACAAACAACCCCTAAGTTGAACTAAACGGTCAAGGAAATCCTTGCACGTTGTTGATTTCTTGTTTCCAAATTGCGTTGAAAATTTCATTTACATTTCCATTCACCTTCCTGTCTAATGGGTTCATTCTCATTACTTATCTTTGTGGCATCATTAGAAAATGCCTCCTTTTGTAAGTAATCCCAGTCAAATATCTTTTTATTAGTCTTAGCATTCACATTTATTTTTTTCTCTTAATGCTCTCTCTTTCATTTCAGTGCTCCTGTTAAATAACATGCATGAATGAATGTATTAACACGTCCACGAAAAACATGTCTCATCCTAGGTCCTCGTTTGCATGTGATTTAGATGAGAAGGGAAGGGAGAAGACAAGACGTGCATGAAGTGGAAATGCATGGTCAGAAAGAAAAGCTGTGATGGGCTGATGGAGTAGATATAGATAAGGGAAAGCAGTGGGAAAGGAGGCTTTTTTTTTAAATGATGATGTATTCATTGCTCACCTGTATATTGTCAACAAGGTTAAGACTCTTCTCAAAGTGAAAAGGATTTGTTATTGTTTTGGAACTAGATGCATTTTTATTTTGAATGTTTAGGCAATGGTTTTAAATATCGGTTGGTTCTGATATCTCGGCAATATCATATTGGATTTTGAGGTGCTCAATATGATATTAACCCTGTAATATGAGCTGATATCAGGGCCGGTAGGGCGAATTGCTGATATTAATAGCCATATTAATGATATCGATACTACCAATATCAAGATTTTGACCATGGCATAACTATCTCTCATGCTCTACCTTTATGTCCTTAGTTATAAATTTTTTTTCTCTTTAATCAAGAGAAACACTAAGGAAGCAAATGTAAAAGAAAAGGAGAATGTATGCAGTTCAAAAAATGAGCACCAAAATTCGTGCATCAAGAGAGTAAAAGGTGAGTATTAAGATTAAGAATACGTTTGACTGGATTACTCCCGGAAAAGGGCATTTGCAAATAAACCAAATAGAGAAATAGTGAGAAATTTGATTCATTGGCTGGGAGGCGGTGAAAAATGCAGTTATTTGGGGACAAAAAATAAATTAGCAATGTGTTTTACAGATAATCAAGAATTTTCTTAACGGTTTAATGAAATTTCATGGCAACACTCGAATGGTTAAGGTATATTCTATCTGACAAAGTAAAGGCTTACCTTTTAGGTATAGTGGGTTGAGACTCATAATTATAGAGGAATAATATTCGTTTATTGACTATTCACCTGGTAGCTTTCTCACGGATATCAATGTTGGCGTATTTGTGTAAGATTCATGTGGCGGGCACTTAAGTCTATCAGATTTCCTTCAGTTGCATCTCTTTGAGCAGGACTTACTAGTAATCATATTTGTATTCGTGATTGAAAAGCGAATACTGTTATCTGATGTGTTTGCACTCTTACTTATGCTCTGCCTAAATTAGCTCTCTATAATTTGGTGTCGTTATACACCTTTTTTCTCAGTCGAAAAAACATTATACCTATGTGCAACCAAACTTCCTAGAGTATATGGGGTCTTGGAGTTGAAGTGTGGATATTTTTATAGTTGTAAGAAGATTTGGTGCTTATCAGGTCTTGTATAGCTTGCAAGAGTGGCTGGTTGTTGCTTTTGTGTGATTTCAAAGCAGCTTAAGGCATTTATGTTTGGGAAAGAACCAAAACTAAAATTGAGACCTGCATTACTATGTGGAGGCCCAAAAGCATCACACAATGAAGAAATGGATGTTTTGAGTATCTTTTCTATCTCGTGTTGGCTGCAACTATTTCTGTAATAGAAAGGGATTCTCGCACTTTCGCTTTTAACAATCTGCAAGAAAATCTTATGCAATTACCTCCATATAAATATATATTGGAGGCCCATGGATGCAGTTCTGATGGTTTTTTGTTTAGCATAGTTTATTTTTTTATTTCTTGTTTCTTTCTTTTCAATTGCTTATCTAATTCCATATGGTGTAAATTCTTTTTTCATCTATGGTTCTAGTATGCATTTAGGGGCCGTTTGTTTCGCGTAAAACTCCGTAATTCGTAAATGACTTACTACCCAGTTACAACTACGGCGTTTGTTTGGACCGTAATTCGTAAAAAACTTACGTAACTCAACTAACACTCACTTGCAACCCAGTTACCACTCACTTACAGCCCAGTTACAGTTAATTTTGTGGTCATACAAATTTGTAATATTTTTTGATATTAATATTAAAAAATTTTAATATTTAACTTTTTTAATATTTATTTGCAGTATTAAAACTTTTAAAATCACCAAATAGTTAATTTTGTGGTCAACTTTTTTACTTACGATTTATACATTACGACAATCAAACACCGTAAAGTACAATACACTTTCCCACTTTACAATTTTATATTACGAACCAAACACCGTAAAATTTACATACATGTAACTCATTTACAATTGTAAAAGACTTTATCAATTACAACTACGAATTACGGCCAGTTACGACAACCAAACAGACCCTTAGCTTATCCCCTCAAACTATGAAGCATGGATACGGGCACAACACACGAATACGACAACACAGACACGGTGACACGACAATTCATAAAATGTGTGATACATAGAATAATGATATAACTCTATGGGTGTCTATATATAATACATATAAAAACTCATAGTATTGGGATGAGTTATATTAAAAGTAAAATACAAAATAAAACCTCAATAGTGTGACTAGGTTACATCAATATAAAAAATTGAAAAGAAATCTAATCAATGCCTCAGGTAGTGAGGTGATTATGTTCTAATGGCATATTATTCACTCATTTCAAAGATGTCTTTATTTCATTTTTGTTTAAGAGACGT
Source organism: Agave tequilana (assembly GCA_038442645.1). Lineage (NCBI taxonomy): Eukaryota > Viridiplantae > Streptophyta > Magnoliopsida > Asparagales > Asparagaceae > Agave > Agave tequilana. Next base: position 26,250 of record JAVJIF010034548.1, read on the forward strand.
ATGGTTTCAAGGTGTCTAATATGTGATCTTCAGATTTCATTTGAAGCCCGCATAGCTCCAACATGCAAGTTTGTGATTTTTTAAAAGTCAACATGGATTTAGAGTGTCTGATATGTATTAGTATTGTCGCTGCAAGTGGTTGTTGTGGCCGTTGACACTGTCACTAGCTGTTGCTGCTCATTTAATTATATTTAAATTTCGGCCTCGGTCGACATCTAATTTTTTAAAATACCGGCCGATAAATGGCCCGATATGAGTCAGCTTAAAATCGTCCGATATGAATTATTTTAATTGGGTTCGTTTTTTTGAACTCATCAGCATTGAATTCAAACCCGACCCGTCACCCGACTATATAAGTGTTATTTGCATTGTTAGGGCTCGATTTAACACGATAAAAATCGAGCCCTAATTTTTCTCTTCCGTGAATTGATGGTGATGCTTGATTTTCAGGTAAGTAGTTTATACAACTTCTAATCTTATATTTTTCAATTTCATGAAATAACTTATTTATTGTACAACCCATGACTGCGTGCAAATATAGATTTTTTACCGTCTTTGCATGTATATTACATCATTTTTATTTGGTAGATGATATTTATGACACTAAACTAATTTTTAGTTATCAGCATTTCATTATATATAATATCTGATATGAACGCCCGATATGCGCGCGTATTCCGATATCTCTCTTGATATCCGATACGAGAAAACCCCACCGATACGATCTCAATATCCGATATTTAGAACCTTGCCGCTAGTGGTTGTTGTGGCCGCTGATGTTGTCGCTAGCAGCTGTTGCTCATTTTAATAGATTTCTTTTAATTATTATCAATTGTGTAATGTATTAAACTGTTAATTAATGGGCTTTTGGTGTTGCCTATTTGGGCATTTGTATCACTCTGAGGAGTTTTGACTTTTGAGTTTTTGTAGTTGAAATTTGAAATCATATTGTTCCCACTCAGTATTTTTATGTTAGGTATTTTCAACCTTTAAATGTATATATTTGTGTGTATAAATATAATTATATATATTAAAATATTTATTTCCACGTAATTTGGGATAATCCACATGCATACGCTATTCAGTGTTGCCCCGCACATATAATGAAACTGAATTTCTATTTGGGCAACTATCATGCAAATGTCGGTGTTTGACATGGAGAGGGAACTCACTTTGAAGTGTCCATGGTACATAGACCTCAATTGCTCCGCATTATTTGCTATTGCAGCCCCTTTACTTGCTCAGCATGATTAGCAAATCATATCAGCATGTAAATGTTATTGCACATGGAAGTTTTTTTGTTGGAGTTAAAAACTTACTAGAAATAGTGAACAATTCTAAGGTTTCTGGAATTCCAACCTAAATTGGATGTCTCATTTTACTTTGTCACCAGAATTGATTCAATTAGAGATATTCATCAGATTCATGTTATGTGGTCTTTTCATGTATGTGATTTTAGCCATCTCATTTCCCAGCTGTATATGGTCAGACGTTAGCATGATAGTGATATTTGTACAAATGTGATCTTCCCATCTTATGCTCTATGATCTTAGCATCCTAATTTCTCTAATGTAGATAATCACATTACAAAAATCATGACTGATGAGTACCTTTTGGTTTGTTATAGATTTTGTTAGTATGTCTTAATAAACATTCTCTATGGTTTTACAGACAAATATTATCTTCCTTCAACGACTCTTTGTCAAGTGAAAATGAGTCATTTTGCAGACATGCTCTGGCATGGTTATTTTTAAAGCTAGGAATTTCCTTACACAGTGTTGGTTGTTCTAGAATTTGACATGTCTGATGCCCAACAAGAGCATTCATTGGCTGTTGAGCGCCTAGAACCAAGATTAGCAGCACTTAGGATTGAGCTTTGCCCGAATCATATGAGTGAAGATCACTTTTGGAAGATATATTTTGTGCTTCTGCATTCTAGACTTAATAGGCAAGATGCTGAACTTCTAACGACACCTCAGGTAACTTCCTCCACCTTATGGTATTTATTTGTTAATATATATTCTTTAAGGCTTGGACACAAGTTTGTATCAAACTGACTCGCTATTTATGCGGCTGGTTTCAGAAGTATATGATTCAAGATAAATCCTTGGCTTTTATACTGATTTTGGTTCTTGTAGCCAAATTACAAGTAAATTGTTAATACAAACTGAGAAACTTTCTGGCAGATGGCTTCTGCCTTACTAATTGTCATGCGCACTTTTGCTTTTTGTCACATTGTGGCATATGTTATGCTCTTTGCCCTGCTGAAATATGCTTTAATAACAGAGACTCTGAATTTCTTTTGTTGAGCACTCATGTGGGATTTTTTCTTTCTCTCAAACAGTTTTGGTTTTGAAATGGATGCAAGGATTCCAGAGATTTGTGTTATTATTGAGGATCCTAGAATCAAATTACTAATTTAGTTTAAAACTGTGCTGTGATCTGAAGTGCCTCACAAACTCTGCTTTAACTAGTTTTTAGTGTAAACCCCAAACACTGGAACCAATTTTGCATCTCGCTATGTGAGTTAAACGTGCGACGCAAATTATAATGCTTGAAACCTGGTTTTATGCGGATTGCGATTCTGCTTGTTTCCGCAGCTGTTGACTGATTTGCTGAATTGTACTAAACAACAGAAAAATAAGGGATTATTGCTAGGGAGAGTATGTAGTTGGTGTTCATTGATTTACAGAGGGATTCTTCTGCCAAAAAGGGACAAGTACAGAAGGCTATTTTTTATTTTCTTTTTCTTTCTTTCTTTCTTTCTTTCTTTTTCTTTTTCTTTTTCTTTTTTTGTTTGGGGGGGCGCGGGGGGGGGGGGGGGGGGGGGGGGGGTGGGGTGGTGGTCTGTGCTGGCAGTTTGGAGCAAGTGTCTGGTAGTGTTAGAGAAATTCCTTTTAGACAAAAAATGAGACAGCTTTTATGGGACCGGTGATGTGGCAGAATTTATTATTACTTTTTGTTTTCCAGGTTGGATAATTAAAGAAAACTGCCAAATTAATTTCGGAATAACAACACAACCAAGCATCTTTCCTTTCTTCCTCACGTTAGATTCAAAGGGCACCATGCAGTAAAAATTTGATGGGTTCTCTTCTTCTTTAAGACCCAAAGGAAATATAATAATCTGATCCAATTCACGGAGAAGGGAAAAAATTGAAACTTGCTCCTTAATTTGAGTTCTTATTCATTGTACAAATAAAGAACCAAATGCAGCGCACCTTACAAACTTCCTTATTTTCTTTTGCTTCTCTTTCCACTTTTCAGCCATAACAATTTATTTCAAGTATGATCTTGTGGACAAGGTATCCATGTCTGGATCTTGTTCTTTTTTTCTTTCCTCATTTTTTTTTGCATTTGGGTATTTTCCGTTTTGTAATTATTAGATCTATTTTAGGTATGATATCTTGCTATCATGAGATCTATAATATGAACTTCTAGCCTTTTCTATTTGCACTATATGAAGTACTTTATTTAGTTTTTATTTTTTTCTAGAAGAAAAAAATTAATTTTGATGCAATTGGTATGGTGTCCTTGATTCACTGATTTCCTTTACCTTTTCTCATCTTTTTGAAGTTGGGGTTTGGGGTTTGAGTAATGAGCTTTGTAATCTGTTGAATTTGATCGAACTTGACATACCAAACTTGATCGGGCTTCTGCTGAATGAGTTTCTCAAGTGGGATAGAGGAGATGGTTCGGTTTGAGGAAGGAGATGGACTCTTGAGTCCTTTTGGGAGAGAAGAGAAATTGTTATGACAAAAGAACCCTTACCTGTGTTATTAATATTAATGATTCCAGGTCATGGATTCTTGGGGACACATCAGCATGCCGTGTCACCTAGTGCTGCCTGTAGTGTTATAATGTGGTAGAAATAATTAGAAAAGAGACAACATGTCTGAGTTCTTTGTATTATCATGTATGAAACTTTCCAGACATGCTCTAATGTGGATTCAATGGCGTATGTTGTTTGTCTATAATAAAGGTTTATGAGAGTGAGAAAAGGTGTAGTTTCTAAGATACAAACATGGAGAAGAATTAGAGCCTGAAGGATTTAATGTAGCAAATAACATAAAATATATGAAGTGCACATTAAGAAAAATTACAAGAATTAATAAGACAGTTCATATTGATGACATAAAACAAAACCTATGATGTTGCTACTTTTCACTTAGCACCAACCATTCATAATGTGGTGATATTGCGGAGGATATTGTGTAATTTAAGTGTAGAACTGGTTTTGAGGTGTACTGACCTTGTAAAACACCTCATAAGCCGAAGAGAATTTTATTAGGTTACTCTAAGAGCAGCAATGCTTTACGTGTTAGAATGTTCGGCAATCAAGAAACAACATTTGCCACAAGGAAAACAGAGTGCTTCTTAAATCTTAACGGAGACTTATGATGCACGAGAAATAATCTGATAAAAGGCATGAGAAGAAATGTGGGTATTTGTGAGTACACTTGCAATAAGGATGAGATGGAAAAAGAGTTGTTCCTGATGGATGGTCCCCCGCCTGCACACATAACCTTTGTTTATTTGTTGATTGAGTTTTCTTTAGTGGGGGTGGGGGGCACTTTCGGTGAGAGATGGAAGCTTGAAGCAAGAGTATCAAGTGTGGGTTCATAGTTAGTGGGCCACATGTAATGATAATTTTTTTTCTTCTTTTTCTTATCTGTGTGCATATACATGTGTTTATGTTTTATTTCTTTTGTACCTTCTTATTCTTTGGGTGGGGAAGGGGGCTTGAGGGGTTAATCATTATGGAAGAGTGGGGTTTATGTCGGTTGATGAGAGGATGTTTGCCACCTCTTCTGTCCTTTATATCCATCCTTGTTATGAGAGCATTTTATTAGTGCAAGTAATCTTTGTTGGTCTCTCTTTATGATCTTGTATAATTGGAAGTGTATAACATATAGTTGTATCTACAAGAAGCCTTTTCAATAGGTGGGAACATGTGGACATAAATCTTAAATAACATGGGACTCTGGAGAGCTATGGATTTTTTTTTTTATTTGATGATAATTGATTCATCAGAAAAGGACAAAAAATCATATCTACAATAAAATCTGCTTGGTTTTGGATACAAAGGATGTGTTCTAATTGTGTTTATTATATTAATGACTACTAATAATGGTGTCATAAGGATTTTGTATTCTGGAGTGACCAGTATTAGATAAGTAACAGCTGAATGTTGATACTCTTTACAACTGATTACTTGAAAGCATTCAACTTCAAGTTGGGCCATTGGTGAACTGCTGTGCAGTAGAGGTCTATTTTGATCACTTGAAAGACATGTGATTAATGATTTAATATTATATTATCTCATTGCAAGCTGGCCTGGCTGTGAAAATTTAGGATTTCAACAAATTCATTAATCTACTTCTCAAGGGTCTGGTCTGATTTCTTCCATAGGTTTGGATCAGCTTGTTCTCATATCTCTGTGTCCCAAAGATTAGTGTTTTCTCAACACTCAGATCATTTCAAGAAAACTTTGATTAGTTTTCAGTGTGAGGAAATTGGCAAGAAGAAATGGAGTGGAAGAATGGTACGTACTGTAAGAAACTTGCTGTAAGACTGATCCTAGTATGAATGTGTCTACCATTAAGAAGAGTCTGGGTGAAGTCTATTATGCTAGACACTAAAACCTTGTCTCACTTGGGATTTTGTTTTTTTTTTTACCAAAGGTTAAGTTTGCATATGATAGTTCTGGAAATAGGTCTACTGGGTTGAGTCTGTTCGAGGCCGTTACTGATTGTAAACCTAAGAAACTTATAGACTTTCTCATTCTCATAGGTGATAGGCCCAGTGCATCTGCGGAGTCTTTTGCTCAGCATGTGCATGATTTGGACACTGAGGTCCCCCCAGAAAAAAAAAAACCAACCCAAAAAAACACCCCCAGCACACGTGGCTGTGTGCTGTCAAACAAATAATGCACACACAATGGCCCCTCTCCATACATAGTACACATGATGACTGCGCAACCAACATAGTATTTTTTGGGTATGCACTATTTGATGTTCAACACTGTAACAACATATCACTTGCTGTGTGCATGAATTGATTGATGAGATGAAACTATCAAATGCATATTGTCTATAAAAATATATGCATTCCAGTTAACGATGACTCGTGCAGCTTCCAAGTATAATGAGAAAATTTCTGTAACCTGGTAGGTGTTGTTTACTAATTGTATACAATGGAATTGTATCAACCAAACTCCTATCTACGTGTGTATGCTAGTTTTCATGTCACATTGACTCATCTATAACTCTCTTTACAGTTTGTTATACTCTTGGTGTATTTCAGCTCAAGAGATACATTGGCAAGCAGAACTTTGTTGATAGCTAAAAAGTTATGTCAAGTTTGTTCATATATAATTGGTTACTTTAAACATGTCACCAAAATTACCGTGAGAAAATTCTAGACGTTCATTTGTCCTTTTTGAATTACACTGGGTCTTGAAACTTAACAAGGATCCAGGTGGGTATATAAAAAGAATCCAAGACCCTGAAGTCATGTCAAGTTTGGTCATACCGTTGGTTAACATGTGCCAAGTTTACTATTAGAAAATTCTAGAGTTATTGTCCTTTATGAATTCCACCGGATTTGAAACTTCAGGCGGATATAGAGAGAGAATCCAAGACGGTAGAATGAACCATGAAGTGAGAAACTGAGAATAGAGAAGTTGATTCTGTCTTTAGAGCATAAAATAGAGGAAGCAGGATATGGAAAAAAAGATGGAGCTCCAACCCTGGATTGGTTTTCTGGTTTTTTGATTGTTGAGGGAGATATCCTAATGCATGTAACAGGTTACATGGAGATCCATAAATTAGATAAACAAGAACCCATAAAGCAGTGCTACCTGGATATATCTTGGGGGTTTTGCAAAGAAACAAATAACAATAGTCAGTAGTTGAAACTTGTATGAGTTATTGGAGAGGTAGGTACTGAAATACATGAAGAAATTAGGAGTGGATGTCTAGGCGATTTTGGATAGCCCCCACCAAGAAGAGGAAATAACAAAACATGAAGCGAACAACTCTTGTTGGAAGAAACCACTGGATTTTGCATGGTATTATTCAGGTTGTTCCATGTAATTTTCAGTATTCAATCATTTTCTATTTATTCCATGTCATTATTGAGTTATTGCTGAAATATCGTTTCTGGTACTGTTTCTTCAGCCTCCGTATGTGTGTGAACATTTTGCAAATTACATATCAAGTTGATGTAACAATTATATACGGGAAATGCTTTGCAGATTGTGCAAACCAGGGCAATGCTGTTGCAGGATTTGCAGCACCGTGTGAAGCCAAAGTCTGGTAGTGGTGCAGGTGTGACATCCCTTCCAACGAAGGTGGATGAAACAGTTCCATCTGAACAGAATGACGTCTTCCCTCCGGATACATCCACGAAGACCTTGTCAAGACAGACTCTCACAGTAGAACAGCCCTCCACTTCGGTTGCACTAACCGATATTGAGACTGAAAAGCACCCTGTTGAGACTACTGAGGTGAAAATAATTGACAAGTCTGTCATTGAAGAAGAGCCACCAGTGCAGGTGAAGAGTAAAGATATTGGCAGTGATGCCTCTGGTACTATATCCATTCAGAAGTATGAACACGATGGTGATGACTGGTTGGAAGAAGAGGAGACTAGTGAAGCGGGTGGCTCTGGAGGAGCAACTATTCCATTGGGAAATGATGAAGATGTATCTTTTAGTGAACTAGAGGATGATGATGATCGAGAAGCACCAAAGAACTCCAAAACAATAAATCATGGTGGAGATCTCAACCAAAAGATTGGAAGACTGGATTCAGCTGAAGAACTCGGAGGGTGCAGCCAAAGGTGGCAACTCGACAAGCTCACACAACAAGGAATCCAGCTATTGGTTAAGCATCAATGATATAGACGACTAGTGAGAGCTACTACTAGGGGTGCCACCGGATACGGATTATCCGCGGATATCCGCATCCGAATCCGCCTCCAATCCGGATACGGATATCATTTTTCACATCCGTCAATATTCGTATCCGTATCCGTATCCGAAAGGTAGGTGCGGATACGGATATGGTAAAAGTAATATCTTATTCGTATCCGATCCGATATCCGAATGTTGCGTGCTTCATAATGATATCGGTACGGAGAAGACTATTCTTCAATGGAATAAGGTATTAAATTTTGATATTTTGAGTTGGTGAAAAAGTAATAGTGAAAAGTATTCGATTCTTGCAAGAGCACCACATGATATTTTGAGTATTTCGACAACAACTATGTCATCCGAATCGGCATTTAGCACCGAAGGACGTGTAATCTATTGTTATAGAAGTCAAATGACAATGAATACGATGAATGTATTGATATGTACACAATAATATCATGGTATGTATCACATTTAATATTATAGTAGATGAGATAAAAAGTAATATAAGTATTTCTGTTTAGTTTATCTTTAACCGTATTCATTTTTAACATATCCGATTAGTATCCGCATCTGATCTGCTAATATCCGATTTATATCTGATATCCGATTTTGGCGATACGGATATCATTTTTCCACATCCGTCAATATCCGTATCCGTATCCGAAGGTTAGGTGCGGATATGGATATGGTTGAGGTAATATCCGATCCGTATCCAATCCGATGGCACCACTAGTTACTACCATCTCAAGATATTTACAAATATCTTCTATGTTTGATGCTTTGTAGTTTGTACATAAAAACCACTGCCTGCGCCGTCAATTATCTCTGTCCCTTGCAACAAGGTCAATCTGTGTTGACAATTGTATTCAACCAACCTTCAGGTTACCCTTTTGACTCAATTGGGTGTTCTATTCTTACAAAATTTTCTTGTTCTTGCATATTATATGTTTGTACAATGCTCAGCTTTTGATCTTCGTCCAAATATCAAAGTGTTGCTGAAAGAGTGGAACGTGATTTCTTTACGCAGAGATAGCTAGTTTAGTAGCAGGACACGCGAGATCAGCGCACGGGAGAATTGGTTACATGTTTTTTGCTGTGTGCTGCCGCCCACAATAGAAATGAGTCAAAAGATTTTTGTTGTTTTAATTTTACGAGTTAGACTGCAAGACCATAGACTTGCTCAGACGCAGAGGTTCAGGGTTTGGTCCTGGTCTTAGCCAGTTTATTATCACATCATGCATGGTTCTACTTCTATACATCCTGTGGCTTTTCCTTGATGGAAGGTTGAAATGCTGAAACTGTTGAAATGTATTGAATTTTGAAATATTGAAATGTTGTTTTGAGACACAGTAGGCCAAACCGTTAAGAACCCATCTTAACAAATAATAGATTGGCTAAGAGCTGGCAATAGATAATCAGTTAAAGCTTCGGACTTATTTTAGGGCCCGGTTGTTTATTTGCTACATAAGAGGTTAAAGTCTTTTCTACGAAATCTAAAGTACTCTAAGGATCTTCAAGTACTTCAATGGACACTACGGTTATTCATTTGCTACTCAAGAGAATGTTTCCAAACGTAAAAGTAATCGGATCAAAGATACTAAGATTCTCATTAAAATGTTAGTTTTAATCAAAAATAGTAATTTCATTGCATTGTTTGAATACAAATGTCCAAGTAGTTATACGTGGAAAAAGACAAAAGCTTGCATCCATTGAAGCGCTGAAAATAGACAGTAGAACTAATTCCTTAAAAAGGAGTACAAATTATGTATGGCATTTTTTTGTACGGTAAATATTGGGTCGGTAGCGACTTAAATTAAAGCAAAGCTGGGCATGAGAAAATTCGTGAAGACTCTTCTTTTCATCACCAATAACAATTATAACATAAGAGTGACACAAGAAAAATTAAAACACAGTCAATTTATGACTGAATGTTTTTTTTTTTCCTTGACTAATCTTTTGTTTTTTTAGAGAAGATCAAACAGATTGGTAAGTTGTAAAAGGCCAACGGAAACATGCACCGGATTCTTAGTTTTTATGTTAAAGTAGTTAAAGGTTAAAAAAAATTTTAAAAAAAGAATCAAAAAGAAATCTTCTCTCTCAAAATAAATATATGTAAAAATTACCAAAAAATCCATTTTTATTCATATCTTCAAACGACTCTCTCAAAAAATAAATAGACATCATAATATCTAGAACAAGAATTATACTACCATTCTTAAGTTTTTTGTATAGAAAAGAAAACGCGAAGGTGGACTCAGTGGTACAAAATATATTGAATTAAAAATATATATATTTCTACCCTCTTATAATCATAAGCACCATCTCATTAAATTTATTATAAATTATATATATGAATACTATTAATTAAAAAAACTAATTTGCATAAGAAACTAAGCCCGGTAACATTATTCCATCTACGTACGGTTCACGCGTGCCCATTGACCTTCTCTAATCCAAATAAATAAATAAATAAAAATAAAATAACCAAAACCAAGGAAACAATAATAACAATAATAATAATAATAATAATAATAATAAAACTCACAACTATTTTCCTTTTCCACTCTTTCTTTGTTTTGAATACAAGCTATTCTTTTAAGCACAGCGGAGATGAACAGAACAGAGCGAGCGAGAGGAGGGGCAGAGTCGTAAATAAAGGGAAGAAGCAAGGGCAATTTAAGAAGAGAGGGAGGCCTTGCCGGGACGGTCGGCGGCCTTGAGGGTCTCGTCGATGAGGCGTCGAGTCTTTCGCTTCATGACGTCGAACTTCACGCTCGAGCTCTTCTCCATCTTCACGTACGGCTTCTTCTTCTTCCTGCTGCTCTGAGATCCTCTCTCCTTCAGAGATCTCACCTTCGATTTTATTCTGTCAACCAAATTCTCTAAATTCTCTCTCGCCAACAAACCCATCTCTCTCTCTCTCTCTCTCTCTCTCTAAAACATTCTCACTGCTTTTTTTTTCCTTCTTTCCCTCTACTTTATGCTCTCTTTTTTCTGGGGGGCGTACAAGTGTAGCCACCGCTTGATGGCGGAGCTCTTTATAATGGCCATTTATTGAGTTTTTGTAACGCCTGGGGTAGGGCTTTTTTATGCGGGTGGGTTGAGCAACACGCGTGGAAAGGAGTGAATTGGGGATGAGAGGTGCGCATGGAAATGTGCATGCGGGAAGGTAGGGGTTCGGTTCATGTGTGTGCACCACATACACATATTATAAGACGGTCAATCTCACGTTGATAAGTGATAAGATGTTAGATTTCAAAGAGACAAAGCTTTAAAATTCTTTGGACCTCTTAATAATATGTGTGTGTGATTCACATAGGGCCTGTTCGTTTCACCGTAAAAGATATAAAAGTCTGTAATTCGTAAATGACTTACAACCCAGGTACAACTACGGGCCTGTTTGGTTGTCGTAACTGACCGTAATTCGTAAGTCGTAATTGGTAAAATCTTTTACAGTTGTAAATGAGTTACATGCAAGTAAGCTTTATGGTGTTTGGTTGGTAATATAAAGTTATAAGTGGAAAAATGTATTGTGTTTTACGGTGTTTGGTTGTCGTAATGTGTAAGTCGTAAGTGAAAAAGTTGACCACAAAATTAACTATTTGGTGATTTAAAAAGTTTTAATATTGCAAATAAATATTAAAAAAAATTAATATTAATATAAAAAAATAATACAAATTTGCATGACCAAAAAATTAACTGTAAGTGGGCTGTAAGTGAGTGGTAATTGGGTTGCAAGCGAGTGGCAGTTGAGTTGCGTAAGCTTTTTACGAATTACGATTTAAACAAACGCCGTAATTGTAACTGAGTTATAAGTCATTTACGAATTACGATTTTCGCGAAACAAACAGCCCCCGATCTTGGTGGACATGGCCACAATAAAACCCCATGATGACTAATGAGTAATCAAGACAAAGCGGTGGAAATATACTCCATCCATTAACTAATGCACACACTTTGAGACTCAGAGGTGGGGCTTGCTAGAATTTTAAGGATGGCGATAGCGACTGTAGAGAAAATATAGTATCATTTTATAGTGACATATTCATATTTTACTAGTAAAATTTAGCTCACTGGTAAAAAAAATAAAAGTGGACTGTCAGATTCAAGTTCTGAAGTACGATCTGTCTTCAAAACACAAGCAACTAATTCTGAAATCATCGTATCTTATATATATTTGAATCAAAAAAAATTGTATCTTATAAGTGCTTAAACAATATTTGCTGTTGTTTTCATTTTTGGATTTGACTTCATATTTATTGAATCTAAGCATAAGATAAGTGCTTAAACAATCAATATTTGCTATATTTATTTGTATGCCTTCACTTCAAATAAACAGAGAGATTAGATGAACAGAAGATACCTTCACCAGTCGTTTCATTCTAGATTCCGAAGAAGTCGTGTTCAAACTTCAAAGTTTCCCCTGACTTGTATGAAAATAATTTCAAAAACATTTTTGGTCAACATTTGTCAGTTAATTAGTATGGAAGCATTTTTTTCTCTCTTATTATAATTAAACAAGAATTATTGGAGTGATCAACTGATCATCATATATAGTTAATTATTATATTAAAGTATGAAAATTTTATTTGAACTTTGAACGTTGACTGTGCCATTGTACGAGATTATATATGTTATGAGATGGTTCATCACTTATTATTACTTTATTTTATTATTATTTATTTTTCTTTGTATCCTAAAGATATTGAGACCGTCTCAATCTCTGATTGACTCCAATCAACTTGTGAAACGAAGCAAGAAAAGGCCCAGTTATAAGGTATTGGGCCGAATCAGTTTGCATATTGGGCCTGTTGTCACATGCCCCCCTTTTTTGTCGTAATAAGGCAGCCTCAGAGAAGCATGAATGTTTCAAGAGTCAAGTCTGGACTCAGCAGCTAGGCCCAAGCCCAACTATGCAGAAAAAGGCGGAATCTTTCTTCCTTCCTTCCTTCCTTTATTTTCTTTTTCATTTTTAATTTTTTTTCTTTTTTTTGTTTCAGTTTTTTTTTTTTTTCCCAATGAAGAAAGGCTTAGAGGCTGAACTTGAACTTGCAATCCCACCCGACTCCTCCACTCCAACACCGAGCTTGTCTCAGTTCTCAACAGCAGAGATAGGCAAACTAAGTTCAAGTAGAAATGGACTCGGATGTCTCAGATGTCAACAAAGAGAGATCAATTACAACTAAAAAAAAAGCAAAGAAGAAAGAGCAAGAGCTTGTCTGAGAGATCCCATATCATTTTTCTTAATTTCAATTCAGATGCCCCAAAACTCAAGGAAACAAAATCCGTAAACTAAAAAAAAGCAAAGAGTTTTGTGTTGTAATTCATCTGCGCCAACAACCTTATATTAGAGTTGTCACCTCTCCCTAACAAGATACCTTTTACAAGATACTTTTTGAGGAGAATTAATTTCTAACACTTGTCAAATATTATTTTTCTTTCTTTCTTTCTTTTTTTTCCCCCTTTTTTCTATTTGAGAAAAATTCATAAACACACACATAACCACCAAAGAGGAAAGACTTTTGTGTCTAGGCCATTACTTAAAAAGTATTTTGGGCCTTGAATTTACGGGCCTTTCCGTACCCAAACAAGGGTGCCATTGTGTAGTTTGAAAAGATATAATTTTACCGTGGAGATAATACCTTGAAAAACTAGAGATAGAGTTGTGTCTTTTCAAAAAGATTTATGGCCGAATTCTTCCCACTTAAATACAATTTTATGGCATTCAAATATAAAATCCACTCCGTTAAAGTTGATCTATATTACATGAAGTAGTTAGAAATCAAAAATCAAGTATTTTAAATACTTTTTGCTCATGCATCAAGTATGTGAGGTTTTTTAAGTGTTTAGATAATGATGAAATAGTTGGATCGAGAATTTATATGTTTAAAGACATAGATCTAAGCAATATGCTATTTTCGGCTGTCTATTTTGTGCCTACTTGATGGATGATGGATAAAAAGTATAAAAAATATATGATATTTAGTTTATGAATACTTTAAATAATATAGATCAACTTCAATGGAGTGGATCTTATTTTTGGATGACATAGGCTTGTAATTGAGTGGGAAGAATTCGAGCTCGAATTCTTCCGCATGTATCTAAGTGTATCTTTGAAAAACTATATCGACTTCTTCGCTCACGTGCAGTAACGTGCAATCGCTTACTCAACCCCTCCTTGAGGGCTTCTGCAAGGCCCAGTCAAGGTTTTTTCGAGCCTTTGGGCTCACTGGATACCCCCGATGCTGCGGGGGCACTTAGGTCTGAGCCCATGACCATAGCGGGCATTTTCGGGTCTGCGGCGGTTCATACCTCAGACCTCTTGGCTGAATCTCCCTCTAGGCCACAAAATTTAGGAGCTGGAGAAGATGGAGTCGGCGCTACTGAGGCCCACCTTCCAACTTCATCGTGATAATGGACGTTGAGACTCACCCACATTCGACTGTTTTCAACCACGTCGCTTCAATGCAACCTCTAATTATCAACCCAACACCAAGACAAGCACAACAACTTCTATCTGATAAAGAGTAGATCGAGTAGATCGTCAAGCTCAAAACGAAAATGGCAGTGATGTTCCTGAACCAGTGGGCCAGTTTACCTGTCTCTAATGAAGAACAAGAGGAGGAAGTAGGGGAAGAATCTATTGGAACCCATCAAATGCCAAGCTACTGCTATTTCACAACCACCTTCCAAACCTTTCGAAGTTGGAAAACGTTCGAAGGGCAATCGCCTTGACGACTTCCCGTTGCTTGACGCTCTCTATGATCCTCGCTTCAATCTGACACTGTTGGAGGTTTTGGATGTCGATGACGTAGATCTTCACCTCCCTAGAGGCTGTTTGGATTCAAGGAATTGGTGGGAGTGAGGAAGTGGGAAGTTTCTTTCCCATTTTGTTGTTCATTCAAACACCGGAAAAGAAAAATAGAAAAAGTTCTTTTCCTTTTCTCTTTTAACAATCATTTCCTCACTTTCAGAGTGCTACAGTTAATTTTGTGATCATTTAAATCTCATTTGTAATAAATTGTACCACAAAACAGTTAATTTTTTGCTCATGTAAATCTCACTTGCATTCTAATTATAGTCTATTTTTTATTTTTCTTAATTATTATTTTAATATTATTTTGCTGTCAATTTTTTCACTTCCACTTCCACATTACCATCCAAACACTGGAAAAGACATAATATTTTTCAAACCACACTTCCCAACAACAAATAAACATCGGAAAACTTACTAACCAATTCTCATGTTCCAAAGGGAACTATTACCACTTCCTCACTTCTTCACTTCCTCACTTCCACCCTTAACCAAACAGGAGTGGAGATACTTGATTTCTGTATAGACCTTATCTTTTGCTTTTCTTTTGTTTTTTCTTTATCAACTAGCAAAAAAACTAGGTCAAATCACACAATCAATATATTAGTGAGCGGGTGTGGAATTTAGAATCTAGACTAGTCCCTCGTAATACCTTTTTAAATGCTTAAAAAAGATCACACCAAAACTCCCAGATCATAATACATGCTCTGAAAATTTAGATCCAGGCTAAACTCATAATATGCTCGACCATTCCCATTATCACCCTTAAACGATGGCGAGAAAGTCGAGTGATACATAACAAAAAATGATTTAGTTACTGCATACTCCCATTCAATTTAAAAAAATATATAAAGATTTTTTATTTTAAAAAAAACATAATTGTAGTGTCAAAATTTAACCCTCATCAGGATAATGACACATATTCAAGTTACCAATAGCTTCTCTTGAGAAATCTACAACTCTAAGAGTCCATTCCGAAACTTCCACCACATTCAACCGTCCCAAAGTCATTCTCCATCGAAGACCCTTCTATCTTGAAGTCACATTCTACCATTCTGAGACTTTTACCTCTCGAGGTCTTTTCCACTCATAGATCTTCCCATTCCGAGGGTCTCAACTCTGAACCTGAAACTCCAATAACAAATCATCCAAGATCTCTGCCGATACTTATGCAACACCTTCCTCCCCACATTCATAATGTGTAATGTCTCTATCAATATGGACAGTTATGGACAGTAATAGTTTTCTCGGCATGAAATCCCACCAACTAACATCAATAATCATAGCTGTTACAACAAACTCAACACGTGAAGGTCGCGCTGTTACAACAGTCCGTCAATTCTGCCTCCATGTCAGCATCCTTGTCAGGTATATATATTCTTTTTCTCCTAGGAGAAGAGGATTGTTATCCTAACACTCTGAGCATACACATCCCATACCACACCAGGCAGTTCCCCCTGCCAACACACCAATACACCCGTAGTTGTCCTCTGTGCGGTCCTCTCATCCACTACACTGGCAGTTTCCCTCGGCTGGTCCTTCTTTCTATTCCACCTACTGATTCTCACGCCCAAGGGTCTTAGGCTAGCATCAAATCAGTGCTCCTAACCTGAAAAGTATCTTTTTCCGTATGTGCTTAAACAGGTACCATCCGGGAAGTTTCTCAATCGCTTGTGGTGGGTTCGATCCACGGTAAGCCGATTTTTATTCACCACAAACTGGTGCTTTCATTCAAATCTGAGTCCATACTCGGGATCTTCTTCTTACCCAACCCAAAAACCTTACACAAAAGGCCTTTTCTTTAGGGCGATGCCCTGAAAAGCAAACCATTATCCATAATGGCGTCCCGTCAAAAGACAACCAACAGCACTGTCGTGGGCACAGTACCCCACCTGCCATCGATTAACAGGGTACTAGCAAGGACACTGGCTCCTCCTCACCTCAGGGGGCAGCCACTAGTGTCCTACCGACATTGTTATTCGAAGTTCGGATTCTTCAGATACTTGCCGATATGAAGGAGTAGATGGAACAACAGATCCGATCATATCATGACCGAGAGCAAGCTGCTCTCGACTACGAGAATGCTTCTCACGAGCAGGAGGCATTGAAGTAGCTCAACTACCAGCTCTAGGCACAGATCGCCACCCTTCGAGAGCCCAAGAGCAAACACAGCCGGAAAAGCAAGTATGTAATCAGAGAGGCTCGGATTGATGGGCCATCACAAATTCGAGGCAGGCCAGATCAACGTCCCCCTCTGCAAAGACTAGTCTGACAACAATGCCGATTCACCTTGATTTTTAGAATAGAGAGAAAAATCGAAGAATCCTCCGACGTCCAAGCCCTTGATGAGTTGATCCAAAGACGAATCAAGGAAGCCAAACTGTAACTCCAAAGCAGACCGAAACAAACCGCTGCTAGAGTCACCGACCCTCCTCTTTCTGAAGAGATCATGGAGTGT
This sequence comes from Agave tequilana, assembly GCA_038442645.1. Taxonomy (NCBI): domain Eukaryota; kingdom Viridiplantae; phylum Streptophyta; class Magnoliopsida; order Asparagales; family Asparagaceae; genus Agave; species Agave tequilana. The sequence continues at coordinate 43,440 of JAVJIF010034548.1, forward strand.
GAGTTCCTGAAGAAGTTCACAACTCCAACTTTCGACTACTATTCTGGAATGAATGACCCGATTCAGCATATCAGGCACTTCAGGATAAGATGATGGTCCACTTCCGTAATGATCTGCTCATGTGCCTAATCTTTCTGACCAGCTTGAGATTTGCATGGCCTCAGTGGTTCTACTCTTTGTCGCCCCATTCTCTCCAAACTTCGAGGAGATAATCAAAATGTTCCTCACTCAATACGCCTCTCGTCGGGAGGCCAAAAGAATAGCCACCACCTTCTTACCATCAAATTGAGGCAGGGCGATAGCCTCAAGTTCCATATTGGTTACTTTCAAAGTCAGCTGCTAGTCAAAGTTTCTCACTGCGGTAAGGATGTCTCTACACTCGCATTTATCAGTGGGCTGCAAGTTTCTCACCCCCTGTACAAACATTTGCTGAAGCACGACATCACCCGAATGAGTGTGATCCTATCCCGACCCTACATCTAGTTAGAGGAAGCGATGAAGATCTTTGCCAACCACTCTGCCAAACGCAGCGACGAAGCAAAAAAGTCCAAGTCATAGTATGAAGCTACTATCGGAGCTAGAACCCAAATCTGGGGCAACCTGCCTACAAGAAACATGCGCTCCCAATTCTCTCATCGAGTCCACTCCAAACCTTCAAGCCGATAGAGCACTTCACCTCGCTCTGGCTCCCCGTCAATGAGGTCTTCAATGCCATTAAAGACCAACCGTGAATCAAACGTCCGAGATCGATCCAATAAAACCCTGCACTCCTCAGAGCAAAAGAATATTGTTCCTTTCACAACAGCAATGGGCACATAACCATCCACTGCAAGAACCTTCAGAAGTACCTGAAAGAACTTATCCGCCAAAGCTTCCTCAAAGAATACATCATTACCCCCGAAGCGGCCTCTGGGTCAGCACAATTGACCACTCTTTCGCCTGCCCAACCGTAACACATGATCACCCAATACAAAGCAATTGAGTGATCCCGTATCTCCAATAAAGATAGAGTGGTACCTCCATCCATGATTCCCCTGTATTTTTATTGTATTCCATATATTTTATTTCAATAATCGAATAAAATTATATTTTGCTCCTAATCATTGTAGTCCTACTAAGTTCATCGCTCCGATGTTGGGATTTTTCCTGCTCAGAGATGACTGTGAACTCAACTGCGCTGCTGGGATTTTCTCCACATGAAGTCCAACTATGTTCGCATGCTCTGCTGATGGTTCCACCACCACTCGGATACAGCAACGCGAACCATCGGCCACAGGCACCCAGTCGTCTAGCTTATGGGCAGTCAAGCACACTCCGATACTGGGATTTTTCCCACTCGAAGACCAACTATGTCTGTATGCTCCGCTGAGGTTTCACCCCCACTCGGATATGGCAACGTGAACCCGCCTACGAGCACCACATCAGCTAGACTACGGGCAGTCAGGCACACTCTGCTGCTGGGATTTTTCCCACTCAGAGACCAACTATGTTCGCGCGCTCCACTGATGGGTTCCACTCCCACTCGAAGACGGCAATGCAAACCCACCTATGGGCATCCTGTCGGCTAGCCTACGGGCAGTCAGGCACACTCTCCTGCTAGGATTTTTGCCATCTGATGACCAATTAGGTTCATCTCTTCACTGATGAGTTCCACCCTCACTCGGAGACGACAGACCCAGTTTGATGTTACGTATTACCCCCACTCAGAACGCTACCAAGTTCATCACTCCATTGATAAGATAACCCCACTCGGAGATGACTGTGAACCCAACTCTACTGCTGGGATTTCCCTACTCGGAGAACCACTGAGTCCGCCTCTCCATTGATGAGTTTCACCCCCACTCAGAAACGACAGATCCAATCTGATGATGGTATCACCCAACTCAAAACCCTACCAAGTTCACCGCTCTGTTGATGCGATTACCCCACTCAGAGACAACTGTGAGCCTAACTCTGCTGCTAGGATTTTCCCCACTAGGAGGTCAAAATTTGCAGGTACCACTAATGAGATTCCCCAAACTCAGAAACAATAGCGCAAACTCCCCAAGCCACTCCATATCCAACCAACCATAGCAAAGGTAGAGATCAACACTTCAAAGAGGCATGATCATACCAATTCTAAAAGCCAATGGTAAAAATAAGCCAGGCAAGATCTAATATTAATCATTTCCATTCTAAATGTCATTCCATTTTATTATTTGATTACATATAACAAAAGTAATACAATAAATTTCATTATATCACTGTGTTTACAATTTTTTGAAAAAAATACAGCAGATCCAGGTCCGGATGCTCCAATCCATCCCGCTAGTCCCGCCTCACACTACGTACTTAGAGGATACACTCGGAGTCAACGAAAGACACCCACTAGAAGACACCATCCTATTGCTTGTGCCACTATTCAGAGATCCTGACTTTGGTGAAGAGAAGACCAAGAGGTCAGGGTTGGAGAGGATATCTCAACCTGAGACACATCTTCCTTTTCACTCCCCACGACTCCAAGGTAGCTATACCGACACCACAGTCTCCGTTGCATTACGAGAAGGATAAGGACTCTCAGGAAGCCCTCCTGGAAGGGCAGCGGTGGTGTGTGGAGGGCAGCAGTGGTGTGCGATGAGACAGGATGTGGCAAGACATGCAAGACAGTGATGAAATTACGGCTGCACCTCAGTATTGTCTAGGAGAAGTACAACTGCCAATGGAAAGACTCCAGTCCACTAAGAGAAAAGGCCAGTATCCCTTGGCTTAGGTTAATTGAAGCTCCATCTGTCCTTCCTGCGCGTCACCTTTGACTGTGACACCCTGTCACGATAACTAATGCGCCGTGACAGCCCCTTTATGATGACTAGTACGACACACCTGTCAGACTCCCTAGAAGAGAGAGCATGATCATTATTTTCTCATCTTCCTCCCTCTCCCTCTCCTTCCTCCATTTGATGAAAAGAAGAGAAGATGACATGGTGGAGCAGCAAGGAAAGAAATTAGGATTTCAAAGTAAGAATTTTTTGAAGAAGAAAGAGGATGATTTCCTCCTACCAACTCTCTCTATTTATAGACGTACAAGAAGCCCAACCGTCTCCAATTTAAATTTTCAATCCCTGAAAGTCAGGTGTCAATATCGAGATTTTTCGTCAATAGTAAATGCAAAAGATCTATCGTCACCATCAAACCATAAAACTTTAAAATTCCAGTCATAATGGTGTCAGGATTCAAAAAGATACACGGCCCAACCTTTTAAGAGATCCAGCCGTCCGATGTGACAACTGTCTGCCAGCTGTGCAACTAATAATTAATTCCAGATGATTCACAGTGAACTAAATAGATTCATCGCACAAGCATCATGATAAGTTTTAAAACGTTCACAATCTGTGTTTCTTCGCTTCACCGACTTCTCTTTCGCAGACTCAGACAAGCGGGAAAGCGGAGGGCATATGAAGTGATCAAAATTTAACTCTTATCAGAATGATGACACGTGTCCAAGTTACCAATAGCTTCCCCGAGGAATCCACAACTCTTAAAGTTCATCCCAGAGCCTCCGCCACATCCAGCCTTCTCGAAATCATCCTCTGTCTCGAAGACTCTTCCATCCCGAAGCCACATTCCACCATTCTGAGACTTTTACCTCCCGAGATTTTTACCACTCTGAGGTCTTCATCGTCCCGAAAGTCTGTAGCACCCCATTCCCGGGATACGTACCCAGATGCGTGTCCCAACTTTTTCGATCATGTTATTGTAATTTTCTTCTAATATTAGTTTTTAAGTTGTGATTTCTCATATTGTTGAGTATAAGATCTGGATTCTCAGATCAATTGTAAGCCCTGATCCAGACCGGGAACCCGATACCAGCCAATAGCCCGATTTGACTGATTTTAGTTTCAGAGAGTGTTTTCTAATATTTTAGATTTTTCATGATTTTCTGGAATTTTTCAAAATTTTTCTGCAAAATCTCCAAAACCGGTGTCAGTCGGCATCGCTGACCGATTCCCGGATTTTTAATTTTCAAATGGGTTTGAATTTTCAGAAATGGCTTTCACAGTACTTCTTAGAATTTTATTTTCTATCTAAATACATTTTTGAGATTTTATAAATTTATCAAAATTTGACCGATTCTGGTGTCGGCGGTATTGCCGTAAAATTCCAAGATTTTTAATTTGAAAACTATATCGAATTTCTCAAATCTGATTTCACCACCTATCTTAGAATAATATTTTCTATTTTGAGAATTTTTCGGTACGTTTCAGAAACAATCAAATTTTCGCCTTATTTAAATAATAATATTTTTACTGGCGATTTCTTTTCTGGCTTTTCCCTCCTCTACTCTCCTACTTTACATCACCAGAAATTATAATAAATAATAAAAAAATTTTAAATATTTTATTTCCTTTTTCTTTTTTCAATTTCTTTCTTTTATTTCATTTTCTTTTATTAACATTAATTTCCCCCCAATTAACGGCTTAATCCAAGCCCGCTGTCGCCCGCCGCCGCCCGACAGCCATGGGCTGCCGCAGCCCTATCTCCATCCCCTAATCCATCAAATCTCCTGCCCCTCATCATCTATTAAACCACCATCATCCATTTTCAACAAAAATCCAAAAGAAAAAGGGAAAAAACAACTTCATCTTCCTCCTCCAAACAAACCCACTCACGCACCCCTTACCACCGCCGTCTCCACCTTCACCACCACCACCTCCGGCCACTCCTAGGCCACCCAATCAACTCCCCAACACCTCCTCTTCACACTACCATCTTCTTCAACCTCCAACAAGCTTCCTTCTTCTCCAATTTCAACAAAAACCCATCAACCTTCTTCTTTCTCTTTTCCAAAATTAACTCTCATCTCCACCAAATTCTTCATTCCAATTAACCCAACAACATCTCCTCCTCCTCCTCTAACTCCCCACCACTTCCAAACATCACCACAACCACCACAACAACCACCACCATTATCTTCCACCACCACCAAAACAACAACCCAAACAACCAACACCACCCAACTTCACCTACCTCCTCTCCCCTTGGGGAGACGCGCGCGCCGCCCAGGTCCACCGGCGGCGGCGCCGCCGTCGCCAGGCCGCCGCCGGCGGTGGGAGCCGGCCCCCTCCCCTCCTTCTTCCTTTCCTTTCTTCTTTTTTTTTTTTTTCTTTCTTTCATTTCAAACTTTCATTCCCTAAATAAACACCCCTACTTCTCTCATTCCAAAAATACCCCCCTCTTTATTCCCTTACTACTTCCTTTTATTTCAACTCTACCCCCTTCCATTTTATTCCTAATTTCCTTTTAAAAATACCATATTCTCTCTCTTTCTTCCTCTCTCTCTTCTTCCTACAACTTTCTCTCTCCTCTCTCATTTCCTCTCCAATATTTATATAAATATTTTAAATTATATATTTTAAAGTACAACTACGGGCTAGCGGATTTCTTGTGCGGATCGCTAATTTTTCAGACTTTTAACCGGTATTTCGCCCCGGTTTCAGGCGAGTGCTTATTACTAAATTAAAAATAATTACGCTTGTATTTATAATATGATATTGACATGTGGATGTTTTAATATGCCTAATACTTGCTATGATAATTTTAGTACATGACTCCATGCTATATTTAACACCGGTATTTGTCACGCTATACTTGACCCGGTATTTGCCATGCTATATTTGACTCGGTATTTGCCATGCTATATTTGACCCAGTGTTTGCCATGCTATATTTGACCCAGTGTTTGCCATGCTATATTTGACACCGATAATTGCCATGCTATATTTAATACCGATAATTGCCATACTATATTTAATACCGTTAGTTGCCATGCTATAGTAATACCGTTAATTGCCATGCTATATTTAACACCGTTAATTGTCATGCTATATTTGACACTTGATATGTGACACCGGTATATGACATGCTATATTTACCACCTGATATATATAACCTGATACCTGATACCTGACACCTGGCATCTGTATTACCTGGCATATTTATGATTATTATGTGACCAGACATCTGGCACTCCTGTACTCTTGTATCTCCTGAACTCCTGTACTCCTGACCCCCTGAAAAAGGGTGACTCCCGATATTATACTCATGATATTATACTCCTGTTAATCCGTTGTTGGATGATTATGGTTATACTGTATACACTTGTGAACATTATCTTTGGGCAATATATATATTAAAAATACTCAACTTACACTGGGTGGGGGAAACTGATGGAAACCGTTATGATGTCATATTTATAATGGTGATATTTCTGAAGTGTCGTGTGGGGCGCGTAATGATAAGTCCCCGGAAGCAGTAGCCTGAATCTGAAGTGTCGTGTGGGGCGCGTAATGATAAGTCCCCGGAAGCGGTAGCCTGTACTCCTGAGCTAGTCCCGAGCTGAGACGGGACCCACTATAAATATGAGCCATCAGATTTATCAGTTTCCAAATAATAACTCGTCTTATTCATAAGTGGATGTATGTGTGCCGGTAGCACATACAAAAGCATATGAATCGGATGAATAACATAAAACAACCAAACAGTAATAATGTTAGGAACGTGTGATATTTGGTCTCTCCTTTGTTCGGGTCCTGGTACTCACATATCAGACCCGGTAAGTCTTACAGAGTGCGAACTCTAGTATGGACTATCGGTGATGTGAGAAGCTGGTAGGGAGGCGATTGAAATATCAGATGGTACTGACTATTATTATTGGATTAATTAAAATGCAACACCTTTATATTCTCCAGTTATAATATTATGATCTGAGTTGACGCCCTGCATTATGACATATGATATATGTGGCACAATGATTACTACTGACACACTCTAGTTCTGTTACCCTGAGGGCAACTCAAGTTGTATGAACTCAGATGATGGTGACACCGGATATGTGGTATATAGATAAGGGTTTCCTTGTTTGGATTATCCCCTTGACATATCACTCCATGAATCCATAATCCGAGCTTATACAACTAAAATTGTCCATACTTATATTTATCGCGTGTTTAGTGTATTTATCACATGTTGCCATATTTTGTCGCATGATTATGTGTACCTATGCTCTCTATACCGTTTTCCATGCATGTTTTCCGATTCAGATTTACTGATATACATGTATTTACTTGATCTCGGATTTACTGTCATTTCCCTTATATTACTTGTCATTCCTGTACTTGCATGCCTGGACCACATCACTTGATCATGTACACGTGTGCCTGTTATACACGTGTTGCTAACAACCCTGGATTCTCGTGTCCAGATCCTGGAGTCTAGACCGTGTTAATCTTGCTGTAGCTGATCAGAGTGCGCAGCGGACCCTCCGTGGTGATTGGAGTGCAGCAGAGGCTCGGACACCGCAGTAGTTCTTCCTTCCAGATTTTTCCCTGTTTGGCTCTCGAGGTCCCTCTTGCTGTATCGTGAGCATCTCTCAGTTTTATTATGTATGCCTCTTCATGTATTGTACTCTTATATTCCTAGTGATGTAACATTCATGTAATGTTGTACCATTCTCTGTGATAACATGTACTTGCGCTAATTCTGTTGGAATGTATGTTGTCATTGTGCTTCCGCCCCTAATTCTTGCCTGTACTGAAGCTTAGCGTATATACGTGAGGGTATTTCCGACCTACGTATATACGTCGCAGTGGCGTCTCCGTACCCGCCGGATCGAGGCGTCACAGGTTGGTATCAGAGCCTAGGTTCTGACATCCCCAGTACAAGCAGTTAGCAGATTAATGTGGTATTAATCTGCAGCTGGAAAGCATGAGTCTTGAATATACATTCCAATCGCAAGTACGGTGTTATTTATTCCTTCCTTGCAATCTTTTTCTTATATCCTGAGACCCTTCTATCTTTTTCCTTCAGCTTCTTCCTATCATCCCTTCAACCAACTCAGATATGGAGAGACGAGGGACACGTAACGGTCCGGCACTTCCCGTGAAAGTTCAAACGGGGAAAAACATGATGAGGGTACTTCATGGCATGATGGAGAGTCAACATCAGCAGCAGACAGAGCTCCTGCGGCAAGCATTATTGACAGCACCTAGAGAGCAGAGGCCTGGTAATGTATCTGATTTCAGGAGACTGCAGCGGCTACATTTCGGGTACAGAGAAGCCGTTGGACGCAGAGCAATGCCTGATTGATACTACAGATCTTCTGAAGGCAGCCCGGATTCCTGATGAGAACCAAGTGAAAGTGGCTAAGATACAACTGAAAGACGTGGCCAGGACTTGGTGGTTGGCAGAAGAAGCAAGGCTGGAGAAGCCCATCACTTGGGACCAGTTCTCTAAGAGTTTCTACGAGAGATTCTTCTCTAAGACGGCACAGAAGGAGATGGAAGATCAATTTATCAGATTGCAGCAGAGGGATCAAACTGTAGATGAGTATGCTGCAGAGTTCCTAAGACTGAGCCAGTTTGCGCCATACATGGTGGCCAATGAGGAGATCCGAGCAAGGAGATTCCAGCAAGGCCTGAGGATGCAGATTCAGATGTTTCTTATAACCCAGCAACTCAAGACGTATTCTCAGGTCCTTATCATCGCTCGTGAGGTAGAACGGGGATTGGGAAAGAAGCGTCAGGATGAGATGCAGAGGGAGTTAGTGAATAGATCATTTCAGTTGAAGGGAGGTGAAGACTCAGACGGGCCCCTGGATACCCCACTAGCAGAGCAATTCCTCCAACCTCTCCCTCAGCAAATGAGATGTGGGTATTGTCTGAAGCTCGGGCACTACAAGCGTGATTGCAGAATGGCAAATAAGGTATGCCTAGCATGTGAGTCTGATGGTCATATGATAAGGGATTGTTCATTCAGACGGGTGGGGAGTATTACCCCGATTCAACCAACAGTAAGAAGGGACCCAGGACCAATCGGCAGGAGAGCTCCATTCTCTTCCCCGCAGTATGTCTTCAATCAAGCACAGAGAAGGCCAAGAGGAAGATCAGATGAGAGAAAGCGGAAAGCATGTCATTTGACCACGAAGGAAACTAAAGTATCAGATGAAGTGGAACAGAGAGTGGTGCCCTATATTTGGAACGAAGACCCCTAGAGGTGTACCTGTGACCACTATCCTCATTTTTATCATGTTTTGAGTTGGTAAATTTTTCACTATCATATCCATTCTATCATAACATTCCCATCAACCCTCTTTTCTTCTATGTTCATCTCCCTCCTTATAGAAATTTCGAGGACGAAATTTTGTTAGGTGGGTAGATTGAGAAACCCATTCCCAGGATACGTACACAGATGCGTGTCCCAATTTTTTCGATCATGTTATTGTATTTTCTTTCTAATATTAGTTTTTAAGTTGTGATTTCTCATATTGTTGAGTATCAGATCTGGATTCTCAGATCTATTGTAAGCCCTGATCAGCTAATAGCTCGATTTGACTTCTGGTAGTCCGATTTGACTGATTTAGTTTCAGAGAGTGTTTTCTAATATTTTAGATTTTTTATGATTTCTGAAATTTTTCAAAAATTTTCTGCAAAATCTCCAAAACCGGTGTCGGTCGGCATTGCTGACCGATTCCCGGATTTTTAATTTTCAAATGGGTTTGAATTTTCAGAAACGGCTTTCACAGTACTTCTTAGAATTTTATTTTCTATCTAAATACATTTTTGGGATTTTTCTAAATTTATCAAAATTTGACCGATTCTGGTGTCGGCCGGTATTGCCGTAAAATTCTAAGATTTTTATTTAAAAACTATATCGAATTTCTCAAATCTGATTTCACCACCTATCTTAGAATAATATTTTCTATTTTTGAGAATTTTTCGGTACGTTTCTGAAACAATCAAATTTTCGCCTTATTTAAATAATAATATTTTTACTGGCGATTTCTTTTCTGGCTTTTCCCTCCTCTACTCTCCTACTTTACATCACCAGAAATTATAATAGATAAAATAAATAATAATAAAAATTTTAAATATTTTTTTCCTTTTCTTTTTTTTTCAATTTTCTTTCTTTTATTTCATTTTCTTTTATTAACATTAATTTCCCCCCAATTAACGGCTTAATCCTCGCCCGCTGTCGCCCTCCGCCGCCCGACAGCCATGGGCTGCCGCAGCCCTATCTCCATCCCCTAAGCCATCAAATCTCCTCCCCCTCATCATCTATTAAACCACCATCATCCATTTTCAACAAAAATCCAAAAGAAAAAGGGAAAAAAACAACTTCATCTTCCTCCTCCAAACAAACCCACTCACGCACCCCTTACCACCGCCGTCTCCACCTTCACCACCACCACCTCCGGCCACTCCTAGGCCACCCAATCAACTCCCCAACACCTCCTCTTCACACTACCATCTTCTTCAACCTCCAACAACCATCCTCCTTCTCCAATTGCAACAAAAACCCATCAACCTTCTTCCTTCTCTTTTCCAAAATTAACTCTCATCTTGATTGTTATACATATTTGCATATTTTACCACTTCCATACCATGCATATTGTAAATAAAAATGTAATTTTTAATCCTTTTCTCTCTATTTTTTCAGGTCCACATCTTAAAAGAGAAAAAAGCCCAAAAATCTCTTTAATTAGTAATAATTAAGAGATTAATTCAAAGCCCAAAAGAACCCAAGATTTGAATCCAGAATCAGGAGAGATCCGCGCGCCAACTCAATCTTCCAGAAGGCCACGTGGATAACAACCTCGCAACAAACTCACAACAGAAAATCTGGCCTCAACGGCCCAGCTTTTGCCGCCAAATCCAAGAATTTCCCGCCAATTTGCGGCAGTTACGACTCTGTTAGATCCCGGATTTTGCGCCAACAGCCAGGGCTCTAGATGCTTCTCTCTGAGGCCTATAAATATAGGACCAGGGCTTGCACGAAAAAAGAGAGAAGAGAGAGAAGAAATTAGGGGAAACTCTTGTATTTGTTTTAGTATTCTCCTAGGTTTTAGTCTCCATCTTCTTCCTCCTAGAGATTTTGTCAAAGAGAGAAAGAGAGTGCTGTTGAAAGCTTGTAAGCAAGGAGGTGACATTACTGTAAGCAAGGATTAATCAAAGCTTCATTCTTCTCTTTACAAGCTCTAGTACGTTGCTCTACTTTGCTTTACTTTCTTGTTTTCATTCTAGTGCATTCCATTGCTTTACTTCTCTTTGTTTACATCATGAATTGTTGCTTTGTTTCTTGTGTAATGGATAGCTAAATCTCTATTGCATGGCTAGCTAACAACTTACCTAGCTAACTTCTATCTCTTTGGATGATTGCAAATTTCTATACTTGCATTGTTAGAGTTTCTTTTGCTTTCAAGGAAGTAGAGTTGCTTTCCCTTGGTAAATGCTTGTTCAAACTCCATATGACTCATGTGTGCCTCATTTAGAGCCTTGTCTAGAACAAGAGCCTTGATGGAACATGGAGATGGATCACCAAACATGTGCTACTTGTAGAACAACTTCTTTACTTCAAGCTAATTTGTTGTTATGTCTTGAATGTTTAAATGAATATTGATTCTTCTAACTTAGCATCCCTTGAGTACCAATCCTAGAGTTCATCATTGAAAATCTATATAGAGAGCCAATGAATCAATATGAGGCTTCAAGCTAAGAACAAGAGAACACTCATCTTCAAAGCGGTAAAGTACTTGAACAAACAAGCAAAGTAATCTCTATTGCCAATGAATCAACATGAGGCAATCAAGCATCACCATTGAGTATAGTAAGTTAGCGAAGTAAAGTAGCTAGCCATGTACTTTCTCATCTAAAGTTTTCCAACATCTTTTTTACTAGCTTCTTTTCTTAAGTAATACACTTCGCCAAAGTTCTTTTGATTTCTTTTTCATAATGCACAAATCCACCACTTCTTTAATTTTCTTTTCCATGCTTCTTGAATTTGTGTAAATACAAAAAAGAATCTTCGTTTTCATTTCTTCACTACAAACCGTAAAACTTCTATCGTGAGCTCTTCTCGAGAATCGACCCGGTATAGCCATTGCTATAACGGAGATTGGAAAGGATACATCAATCATTGAATACATTTGTGGAGTGATCAAGAGCACATAAGGTTGTTTCTAAACCTTCTTTCTTTGTTAAATATTTGTGCAAGAACTTCACACATCTCTTCCCCAATCAAATTTTTGGCGCCGTTGCCAGGGAGAGCAACGGTTTTTGATTTCAAGTGAAGAACTAAACGAATCTTCTTCTCTGTTGCAGGTTACAGGTTGAAGAAACAGGAAAATTTGCATTGCAGAAACATATAAGTGGACCTGGCCTCTGCTCTCGAAAGCAGAGACCAGGATTCCTCTGAATTGCCGCAAATTCTGGGTTTTTGCCGCAAAATTGCGGCAAGGAGGAGTTGACTACTGACCACTTTTCTGCAGGGCTTGCTTCTCTGCAAAATACAGCTGCTGCAATAAATAAAATCTTGTATGCTTCACCTTATATCTGCTAATCAACAGTAAAAATTTGTTGCAAAGTTAAAAAAATTGTTTAGACATTTGCATTCTAGGCACGTGTCTTTCAATTCTTTTAATTTTACTGTTGAAGAGTGCTGGAGGCAAGGTACGTAAGCATAGCATATAGACTAGGACTCACTCTTTGCTTGAGTTAATTACGCTTTAAGTGAACCTTGTTTGTTATATTGTACACTTGCACAAATCAACTTTAAGGGCATTACCCATAAAAAAGATAAGGTGGGGATTTTATCACCCTTTCCTTAGCCCACAAATCATTTTCCCAAGCACTCACAATCCTAAGTTTCTAAATAAAAATTGCTAGACGCTGGCCCTAGGGACATCCGGACTCACTTAGGAGATTATCCTAAGGGGAAAAGTGTTGGAAAGTGACTTTTGTAAAATCAGTGTCTAGGAAAGGGGTTGAGGGCCGAAAGCCCGAAGGTTGATGGTTACTTAATTAAGGAACGTTTCTGACGGAAAACCTCCCACCAACCTTGACCTTCCCTGGCTGATTTGCTTATAGTCAAAGTCTACACCAAACTCCTGGGAACAATCTAAAGTTAGGAGTCGTCTAGGTCCAGGAAACCTAGAAAGCTTGGATTGATTTTTCTTTTTTCTTGTTTGTTATTTTTCATTTTTCGCCTGTGTGATCGGTGCACGTTGATTGTGTAATTGTATGCAAGAGTGGTATCGAGATCCGAATTCTGCTAGGCTTGTGAGAATCTCTACACTGGCACATACACCACCACTTGACACAATTCCAATCGTGACCAACAACGTTTCGTTGCAAGACAAGTTCTATCCGATTCGCACATCACTTCCATCTTGCATTCTCCTCCCAAACACAAATGAAGTAACTTGAGTTAAAGCCTCAGTTCATAAACACTCTTCCACGATTCCATGGCCTTGAATCTGAGGATGCATACTTCTTCATTCGAGAGTTTGAAGAAATATGCCTTATGATGAGAATTTCCCAGTTGAACGAAGATGCTGTCAGACTTAGGTTTATACCTTTCGCACTTAAGGATATTGTTAAGAAGTGGCTTTATAATCTCCCAGTCAGCTCAATTTCTTCTTGGGATGATTTCGTTAAGGTCTTTCTTAAAAAGTTTTATCCTATCCATAAGACAGCCCTTATGAGGAAGAATATAATGCAATTCAAACAAGAAGCTAATGAACCATTCTGGAAGTACTTTGAGCGCTTCAAAGACCTAGTAGCCCTGTGTCCCCACCATGGTATAGAAAATGGCGCCAGTGCCAGATTATCTATGATGGGCTCGATTATCAGACTAAGACGCTCCTTGAAACTATGTGTCAAGGAGAATTCTTAAAGAAGGATGAAGATCAAGGTTGGGATCTTTTTGAGGCTTTAGCTGAAAAGACAGTCCAGTGGGAGTCATGTACTGAGAAACTCACACCCACAACTTCCAGAACTGGTTTACATTCTATAGGATCATCGATAGCTGCAGAAGCTAAAATCACACAATTGATGAAGAGGATTGAATTGCTAGAGTCCAGGGAAAATTCTGCTGTTAATCAGGTCAACCCATCACCTGTGGTAAACCCGGGTTGTACCTACTGCCATGATCTGAATCATCTGTTGAGGAGTGTCCAGTATATCAAACTCAAATGTTTCAGGAGAGTACGAATGCCGCATACACCAGACCCACTTACAATCCTTACTCCAAGACTTACAATCCGGGATGGCGTAACCATCCAAACTTTTCTTGGAGTCAGTCTGGTCCTGAGCAGCCGAGACAACCATTTCCACAACAATATTCGGCTCAGTCTCATCCACCGACTTACCACCAGAACCCACCAAATGTCCATTCATACCAAAGTCCACCAAGATTCCAGTCATATCAAAATCCTGTGCCTTACCAAGCAAATTTTCAGCCCCAGTATCAGCATCATCCACCACCCAATCCTTCAGATAAGAGAATTTCTGATTTGGAGAAAATGATAGAGACCTTATCCAAGACTCAAGCTTCAATGATGAACAATCAGCAGCAGGACATGAAACAAATTGCAAATCCAGATAGGGCAGTTGGCTAACTCTCTGAATGAACGACAAAAAGGAATGCTACCTAGCCAACCTGTACCCAATCCCAAAACCCATTTTCCCCTGCACGAAGTTGAAGACTTGGCCCCAGCCAATGTCAAGCTATTCAAATCCTTAGATCTGGGAAGCATGTAGATAATAAGGTTTCAAATCAGTCTCCCAAATCTGTGTCAAAACCACCACCTTCTGTTCCAATCCAACCAATTCAAGATAGTCCTTCTTCAAGCACACAACCATCCACTTCCCAGTCCAAAGGAAAAGAGAAAGTTGATGAGCAAACATACAAGCCTGTTGTCCCATTCCCAAATAGGCTCACAAATCATAAGATGAATGCTCACATGGAGAAGATAAGAGAGATATTCAACCAAGTACAAATCAATATCCCTCTTCTTGATGCATACAACAAGTCCCATCCTACGCCAAGTTTCTAAAAAGAAATGTGTACCAAAAAGAGAAAGCAAATGTCCCTAAAAAAGTCTTCTTGGCTTCCACATAAGTGAACTGCTCAATGGTCCAATCCCTGTGAAATACAAAGATCCAGGGAGCCCAACCATTTCTTGCATCATAGGCAGACCACCATAAATAGGGCTTGCTAGACTTGGGCGCGAGCATCAATCTTCTCCCCTTTTCAGTGTATCAGCAGTTAGGGTTAGGCAACCTTCGTCCAACCCAGATGACTATACAATTGGCTGACCGCTCTGTAAAGATTCCAAGGGAGAGATTACAGATGTTTTAATACGGGTCAGGGAATTCATTTACCCCGTAGACTTTGTTGTTCTTGAAACACAACCGTACAAATCACAGAGCACAGACACCTGTCATTCTCGGACGACCTTCTTAGCCACCGCAAATGCGATCATCAACTGTAGAAATGGATCGATGCGGCTAACTTTCGGAGATATGACAAAAGAGGTGAATGTTTTCCATCTGGGAAAGCAGCCCAGGGATTTGGACAATGACTCTTTCGAAGTGAACTTGATAGAGGGATTAACTAGTGAACATGTTGAGGAGGTTGAGTATGAGTCTGAAGAGGAATTTGAGTTGGAGTCTGATGACTTCAACCTTGATCAGATTGTTGAATCAAATGTTGAAAGGACCACTAATTCCACCCCTATTCTTCCCTTGAACCATGAACAACCAGTGATAGATCCTATTCCTTCTTCTGAGCTTAAGATTCTTCCCGACCATCTCAAGTACAAGTACTTGGATGAGAAGGAATCCTTTCCTGTAATAATTGCATCAATCTCACTGAACAACAAGAAGAGGATCTCCTTTCTGTGTTAAGGGAAAATAGAGAAGCCATTGGTTGGACCATGGCTGATATCAAGGGATTAGTCCTTCCATTGTTCACATAGGATTCATTTGACGGAAGATGCCAAGCCAAAACGAGACCCACAGCGTAGACTTAACCCAATTATGCAGGAAGCTGTTAGAGACGAGATCTTGAAACTATTAGACAATGGGATTATCTATCCCATATTCGATAGTCAGTGGGTAAGTCTAGTTCACGCAGTGCCTAAGAAAGCAGGATTTACTGTGGTGGAAAATGAGAATAAGAGATTGATACAAACACGTCTTCCAACAAAGATTCGAGTTTGTATCGATTACAGGAAGTTGAACACTGCCACATGTAAAGACCACTTTCCTCTTCCGTTCATTGACCAGATGCTAGAGAGATTAGCGGGACACGAGTATTACTGTTTCCTTGATGGATATTCAGGATATAATCAAATCCCGATCGCTCCTGAGGACCAAGATAAGACTACCTTCACCTGTCCTTTGGAACATTTGCATACAGAAGGATGCCCTTCGGCCTATGCAATGCTCCCGCAACGTTTCAACGTTGCAT
>JAVJIF010034549.1:0-64874 GCA_038442645.1 Agave tequilana
GTAAAAATTCTGAACTCATCATTTGTTTCTAATATCACTTGACCTAAGTAACATGCACTCTGTTACATCTATAGAATGGAAATAAGAAAATCTAAGTGGATTGTATAACAAATGAATAAAAATGTATACAAATTACATTAATAAAGCCAACAGACCTGCTTTACAAATAAGATACATTTATAATAAAAAATAATGATATGAATGAATTATTACAATATTATAATAAAAAATTAAGTCAATTTTCAATCTTCAACTACCATCCTTCTTATAAATTCTGTTTCTTCATCCTAACTTTTCTCTTTGTCTGCGAGTAACATGTATGTAAGCTCGCTTCTTAGTCTCTGCACAGTGGCCGTCGTCACAGTATCAACTGTTGATGGAGTACCAAATGCTATACTTTCGATGTACTTACATACATATACAGCGCAATCAACACTGAAAATTGTAGAGAAAAATCATTACATGAGATTAGACTTTTGTACTCAAAATAAGCAGAAAATATGTTGGTTAAATGTCATAAGGAAAAAATACTTGTTTGCTTGTTAGGGACATCTTGCGTATTTTATATATAATATTTTATCCTTTTATTGAAATCAATTTCAAAAATTTGTAATAACCTTTTTTTCTGCAATGTCAATAAAAAATATCAATATTAATCAAATTAAATGCAAATATTCAGTAATTTTACCATTAAATCAACTCATTATTATTCTTGCATCTGTTTGATAAAGATTTAATATATTACTTGATTTTTTCGCTGGGATCAAAGAGTTGAAAAAAAAATCCACTCTTGTGTTTGGCAATCAAATACCAACAAGGTCCAGTGAAATTCAGCTTCCTTAGCACTTGTTTGTGATTGATCGGGAAGAACATGTACTGCACATCAGTTGTCCGTTTTTTAACAACTAATTGATGAAATAATCTTCCAGATCTCTATTTTAGATACAACCGTGCTGTAAAAACAAAAATAAATTCAAACTTTTTTATATTTAATAATTAAATGCAATCAAAGTATCAAAAACGTCATGAAAAAAATCTTATATTTTAATTGCTAATTTGGTAGTAGTTTGAATGATAATGCTTATACTTGCGACCAAGGTCGCATTGTGGTTATTGTTAATTATATTTTTGGCTGCGATCTAGATCGCATTCATCAGTATTCAGGAGTAATTTTTAAGGTTTACTTAGCAACTACGACTGCGACCAAGGTCGCAAGTAGCGTTATTCAGCTTCTTTTTAAGATTACTTAGCAGTGAGACTGCGACCAAGGTCGCAACTGGCAATATTCAGCTTATTTTTTAAGATTACTTGGCAACTGACCGGACTGCGACCAAGATCGCAGACAAATCATTATGCCTTATCAGCAGTAAAAGCGACTAGTAAATTTTTAACCATCAAAATTTGAAAGTACTACATTAATTATGAATTTGATGTTTTAACATAAAGGAGAAAATAGATATTTACCCAAGCTTCGCTTCGAGAAAATATACTTTTTAATCCTCCTTTCATCTCTAAATGCTTCATGTAGAAATGAATTATATTGGCATCTAAATCTCTACTGAACATCAGGTCCTCAATGTCATTTTTTTGTAACCATTATCCCGTTGTCAGTATCCTGATATGCAATAGAACTGCAAGAAAACAAAAAAAGTTAATAATTAGATTGTTCTAATATAATATCTTATATTTTTTATGTAATTTTAAATAAAATTAATTAATTTACTCAGAGGAGGCTTGTCCAAGAAATTTTTGATGAGAGCTTGCTGATGTGGCTGCAGAATTCTGTATACAGTGGTTTCAGTCAATTCCTTAATTTTTGGCTGAGTGTCTGAAATTATTCGTTGCCGAAACCAGTGGCAGAAGTCTGAGTCGCAGGCTGTGGAAGAGGATCTTAATTAATTTCTTTTTTGTTTTGGATAAACGAAGTCAGAGTCATCGTGATCTCTTCACCGCGCTTGCGTTCTTTGACTCCCCTTTCGATCGTTCCTTTAGAGTAATCCAAAATTTTTTCTTTAATACTTGCTTCTGAGCCGGAGTATGTTCTTGAATATTTTCTTCAGAAGCTGTCTTTTTGGATTTCAAGTATTGTTGAGTTAAATTTAAAGAAAAAGTAGGGAAATCTTCCCCATCAATACTTACTTCAAATTCAGAATGCTTGAAATCCTCTTCTTTTTTCTTCTACTCTTCTACCCGCTTCTCCATCTACTCCCTCATTCTTTTCTACTTCTCTCCTTCTTCCTCCTCTCTTCTTTCATCCTCTCCTTCTCCTTCTCTTCCTGCTCTTTCTTCTCCTCTAGAATTTTATGATTTTTCTCCTCCTCCGCCTTCAACTGCCTTTTCTTCTTCGCCTTCCTTCCTCCTCTTCTCCTTGCTCCTCTTCCTTCCTCCTCCTCCGCAGCAGTGGCTGCTCTCAGCAGCTCTTCTTCTTCTTCTTCACTTTTAATTTTCTTTGCTGCTTTTAAATTTTCTCTTCTCTCTCTTTTTTTCTTTAATTCAGCCTTGGAGTTTTCTCAGTCTTCATTTTTTCAATTTTCTTTCTAGCTCATAAACATGTGCTCTCAAGTACTGATTTTCATTCCTCAAAGATTCTATTTCTTCAGCTTGTTTCATCCCGTGGTGCTGGCAAATAACTTGCAATAATTAGTTCTTGTTCACAAGTTGGTTCCTCAACTATTTCGACAGGCTCTGGTTCTGTTTCCGTCGGGATGTTAACTTCAATATTTATAATCTTCTTCTACAACAGGAGGCCAATCATATTTTTTTCATCACTTGAAATGTTGGTCATTCGACAAAAAATCTGAAAAAAAATAACTGAGATCTTAGACAAATCTTATAGTTATATCGCAGATGAATGAAACTTTTACTAGAATAGCTATCAAGTAATCTGCGATCTTGTCGCAGTTATAAACATTAATTAAACAAGTAAATCCGTACTGCGACCATAGTCGCAGTACAAATCAATGAAATATATAACTAGGAACTGCGACCATGGTCGCAGTTTATTTATAACGAGTTATCTAGGAACTGCGATCGTGGTCGCACACCATTGAACTTTAATCAAAGGAACACAACAATGATCGCACTCCATTTAAATGTATAAAATTATAATGAACAGTATATAGTCGCTAACTATTAAGAACTTAACATATCTGCGTCAACATTATTTAAATCAATTTCAGCCAGAGCTCTGCTAATATTTTGGAGGTCCCATCTACTGCCCGTGAGGTTTGTCCTCCAAATCAAACCTCAGCTCAAAAATAGTAGCCCTTTCACAGAGTCAATACTGTAAAATATATTATTACATTAGTTTACATAAACATTGTCAATATAAAGCAAATTTCAACAATATTGCCACTATGATATTCATACTTACAATAATTTGCACGAAACATCCTTGCAACTCAAATGTTGTGTGCCTGAAGATGTCCTTTGACTCAATCGGAAATTGCCAAACAATTTTAGCCCAGTATATTGTCTTCATCAGTTGCATATTGGCAATTTGTTCACAATATATCACGGCACCGTGCATTTACTGTCAGAAAAGAATAGAGTGGCCGACATATATAGGATGATTATTATTGTAAAGTCTTGAGCTGCAAGTCTTTGTCTGTCTCTTATAATTTCATTTAAAGTCACATGCTACTCAAGCTGTTCATCATTGGTCACATTTCAGTCCTCCTTTCTTTACCAGAAGATCATCTAAAGCTTCTTCAATAGATACTTTCGTGATGTTCTTTATATTAGAGAAATAATATTTTATAACCCCCTTATCCTTCATTTTACAGGTCTTATTCATAATAAAATCAACCCATTGATAGGTAGACCAAAAGTAAGAACATCCTCCACTGTTAACTCAATTTGTTTGCCCCCAATTATAAAGGTCCTTGTATCCCTATCATACTGGTCTACAATTTTCATCACACTAATGTTTAATTTTAGACCTTTTTAAACACCAAACTCCCCATTCTGGCCAAATTGGGTCTCCTTCGTCGCATTTACAAAAATCGGTCTAAACGTTGCTTTTTGAATTTTTTCTTATGAATTCGCACATATGCTTTAGGCTCAAATCTCATAGGATGAATCTTCAGTTGTTGCTTACCTATAGATGCAGAAACATTAAAAACATTAGTATAAAATATCACGTCGCAGTACCTTTATATAAAAGTTGAAAAGAAAAAAAAGACTGCGACCTTGGCCGCAACAGTCATTAATAAACTATAATACACTACGACCAAGGTCACGCTGATATATTACACTGCGACTTCGGTCGCAATTTTCTAAAATAAAATAAAATTTACCAATGATATCCTTTGTTTCTTCATACAGCGACCAGGGTCGCAGTGTAATATATCAGTGTCCAATTAATCTAATTTAGTAGAATATAATACTCAGCGACCAAGGTCGCACTGCAATTTTATAATAACCCAAATAATTTACCATGAAGAGGCCTTTGTATCATCATACTGCGACCAGGGTCGCAATATTCAATCAGGCCATGGTTCAAAGACTCGGCCGAGTCGTATCCGTCTCGGCCCGCTCCGAGACGAGTTCGTCACGAGTTGGTCGACTTAACTTAGCAGAGACTGACTCGGCCGAGAATCGGAGTTGACTCGGTCGACTCGGCGGATTCAAGGTCGAGACTTGGCCAAGTCGACCGGGTCGACTCTGATTCTCGACCGAGTCGGCTCGAAACGTATATTCACCCGTGACGAACGGGTATAAAGGAAAAAAAGAAAAAAAAATTACCTCTCGCTCAGATCTGGAGATCGCCGCCACTACCCGATCGTCACAATTCAATATGAAAATAACTTCATTAGCATGTATTTATGAATACAGCTTGTGTAATTTACTATATTGTGCATGTATTTTGATATGCTCTACCGACGACGTGTATACTTTTGCTTTATGTTTAGTGTGCTAAGTGATATTTTTAGACATGTGATACATGAATGCGGATGTCCACATTTTTTTTAAGATTTTCGTGATTTTTTCAGAGTTTTTTGAGCTTTCTATGTAGTGTTTTGCGCGTATCGCCCGAGACCGGTCCGAGTCGCCGAGATCGATCCGCCTCAGTGCCCGCCGAGTCGGCGGCCGAGACCGCGACTGTGAACCATGAATCAGGCTAACTTAGTTAACAGACTGCGACCATAACCCCAAAAAGGAGAAAACGAACGGCAACACTGCGACATCAGTCGCAGAGTTTTAGTAAAAAAACCTTAAAAATGAAAGTGAATAATATTTAAAACAAATAATTTTTAAAAGTCTACGACTAAGGTCACAAAACCCAAGGCACTAATTCAGATAACTGCGACCCAAGTCGACATAAAAGGGAATAAAAAAAACTTTTGACCTTGGTCGCTGTGGAAAAAATTTAAAAATTTAAAAAGCGAATTATGGTCGCAAGTTTGGGAATCTTTTTCTCTCATTTGCGACCATGGTCGCAAGTTTAAAAAAATAAAATTAACTATTTTTTAAAAAACCAAGAATCTTGAAAATTATAAAAAAAATCAAAAAATTTCGTAAAATACAGTCATCAGATACTTTTAATTTAAGTTAAAATAAGAATATTTCTGAAAAAAAGTAAAAGGGGAATCAAAACTGAAAAAAATATAACTATTAAAATTTACAAACCCTAAAAAAATTTCTAAGTTTTCCCATTATCTTTTTCCGCAGATGATTTCTTTGGCGCCATCTTTAGCAGATATTTTTTTAAAAAAACTAATTTTTGAACGAAAATGATTGAAAATTTGGGAAACAATAGCACTAAATTTTTCGGATTGATCAACTGATAATTTCAGATCTATAATTTTTTTTGAAAGGAAAGGTTTTACATACAGTAAAAAGTTGTGAGGGAGGGTATTTTCGTAAAAGCGATTGTTGAAGTGACTGATACTAACTCGGGCGGAATTTTTTAGTTTTTGTCCGCCAAAATCAATGTCAAATTCGTGGCTATTATGTTGCCACGTCCCACCAACTGAGAAACTCTCTCAGCTGTCGGCTGAGGTACAATAACCCTTATATATATAGAGAGAGTTTTGTGTCATTCTGGAACGAATCGAGGCCGAATTCTTCACACTCAAATACAACCCTATGACATTTGAATGCAAGATCCACTACATTGAAGTGATCTACATTATTTCAAATAACTAAAAATAAAAAAATCATGTATTTTGAATACTTTTTGCACATCCATCAAATAGACACAAAATGGACAACCGAAATAGTGAGTTGGTTAGTTTAATGGTGTAGAATATTTGAAATCTAACAAAAATTGGTGTGTGAGAATTTTAAAGTATTTAGATCATGATGAAATGGTCGAATCGAGAATTTGTATGTCTAAAGATGTATATCGAAGCAATATGCTATTTTCGATCATCCATTTTGCGACTACTTGATGGATGGGCAAAAAGTAATCAAAATATATGTTTTTTATTTTTAGTTACTTGAAGTAATGTAGATCAACTTTAACGGAATGGATCTTGCATTCAGATGTTGTAGGGTTGTATTTGAGTGGGAAGGATTCAGCCTCGAATCCTTCCAAAACGACACCAGTGTGTATATATATATATATAGGCATATAGGCATATAATTACATAACAAGGGAAAAGCTCATCCTAGACACAATATGATACTAATCATAATTCTAATTGTCTTCTTTCACATCCCCTCACAAACTCTATGAAACAGTAAAAGTTTCAATGAGTGCATGATGAGGATGTTAGACGATAGACTTCTGAAGAAGAATCACTGGTAGAGACCAAGGATAAAATATCTATTGGAGAGATGGATTCTTGATTGAGATGAAGCACTTGAGCATGTGAGTCTCTTTCACGCGTAGCAAGGCGGATTTGAGCCTGTGAGCCTCTTGTGTGTAGCACGATGAACTTTGAGCCTATGAGTTTTTTCGCATGAAGTGAGGCGGGCACTCAATGAGAAAGAAGTGTGAATTCTATTGACGAAAAAGGAGATTGTTAAATCCATGATAGTAATAGAGTCAGAAGAAATATCTAAGGAGAAAAAATCTGCAAGCAATGTAGAGATAGACGAGTAGGACAACTTGCAACATCGACGACGATAGGAATCGCTGATGTCAAAGACTGATAAATGGAGGTGTGCAATGTCGTCTTGGGCTACACAAGAGATCTTGAAATGGACCCATGAGCGGAATTCTAGATAGGCCTCGTTGGAGGAAGGGGTGAGGATAACGCAGAGGAAATCTCAGAACAACGGAGTAGATACCAAGAGATCTCAAAACAAAGGAGCCCGAAGTGGAATCATGGATGGGCGTCATTGTCGAAACTCAAAAGAGAACAAGGGGGTCAGAGGAGAGCACAGAACAACGAAGAGGAGAAAGCCAGATTTTGAGAGATCCCCAAACTCATAGAAGAGAAGCTCTGTAGTTCATGTGGAGGGTGGAGAGAGTTGAAAGCTCTTTGAAATCAAATGGAAGCCAAAGAAGGTTGGAGCTGGGTGAATTAGATTCATTCTGGAGCATGCTCTATCCTGAAGAAAGGAAGTTGGATCCAATCGGAGACATGTAGGGGTATGTTAGAATATAAAAAATATTACACTCAACGCTTACCATAACTCCAGAGTTGTGGTGTAGTGACAAGGATTTTAACATTGTATATTATTGATGATACTCTATGTAGCATGGACATTCCATATGGAAGCCGTGTCATATTTGAAATGTATTCGACACGCATGCCAGACACTCGTGTTGTGTGTAATTTTAAGAATTTGTCACGTATCCACGTGTTGTGTCCATGTAGGAGTAGCCATGTCCGTGCTACATAAGTGAGTGATGAGGAAATCAAGACAACACAGCAACAAGATTTGTCGTAGTCAACTAATCATCAAGACTAGTCGACTAATCCTCACAGTAGTCGACATACAAGTCAACTAACCTCGCAGTAGTCGACTAATCCAATCTCAGTAGTCGACTAATCTGGTTCAACAGAGAGTTGATAATTTTCTGAGCTTCTCATTAGTCGACTAATCCAGTCAACCGACCTCTGTATCAAAAAATCTGATTCTGTTTAAGATTTCGTTTTCGGGTCCAAATGGATTCCAAATTGTTTTTGTTTTAATTTCCTAATTAGATTAAACTACTACTTTTAAAGCATATTTAAAGGCCATTGTATTCATTATTTGTAGACACAACACACAATATTTTGATAAATTCAGTTGAGTTTTTCTCTAATATTCTCGTGGATTCGAGTTGTTTATCTTTGTTCGTGGATTCGAGTTGTTTTTGCTCTTGGATTTGACTATTATCATGCATGAAATTCCTTTCAGAGTTCGTTGGCGCTAGAACAAGATCTAGCCGACATCTTCGCTTTCTTGTCTGCGTCAAGTGATATTAGAGCTTCAGTTACTCCCGGCAATGGCAGGAGACACAATGGATTGCAAGACCTTTTAACAAAGATGGCCACTGCTGAAAAGATAGTCGACACTATCAAGTTAACCTTGGATGAGGTGATCCAAGAGTTCAAGAGATTGTCCCTCGAGATCGATGAACGAAGTCTAGCCGATGATACGTACCGAAGCGGACGCGATCGTTCATCAATTAATCTTCCTCCACCATCTCCACCAACGTACCACCACAACAACTACCACCATATCACCCATCAACTAATCTTCTTCCACCACCTCCACCCTCGCATCCATCACAGCAGCCACCACCATATCGCCCATCGACTAATTTTTCTTAACCACCTATACACCCTTACATTCATCAACGAATCTATAACAAGTGTGGTTCAAAGACTGCAGTGCAATCAAAAGACCCCCAACACTACGCAGCGACATCAAAACTTTTATTCAATGTGTTCGGTCAAAAGCAAAGTATGCAACCTCATCATTAACAATAAAAATTGCAAGAATCTCTCGTTTCTAGAGCACTCATGGACTACTTGAAGTTAGAGACGGAACCACGTCCTCATCCTTACACCATTGGTTGGCTGAAGGACCTCGACATCAAGGTAACAGATATATAACATGTTCCTATTTCAATTGACAAGTTTTATCAAGATATTGTTGTCTGCACCAATGAGAGCACTACCGAGAATATATATACACATACAATTATATAAGAAAACCCAAACCTAAACACATAGTGTACTAATTATAATTTTAATTATATTCTTTAATAGGACCAGTGAATCCCCAAGCTGAGGAGAAAGAGTTAAATGTTTAGAGAAAGATGTTTCCCAAACTCTAAGGTACAAAAATGGTTAACACAGTTTGTTGAATGTTCAGCCGTTTTGAAGGCTTTTTCACATCATGATTCTATATGTAATAAAGGATTTACGGCTCCAAAACATTACTAGATGCTCTATGGTAAGGTTTGAAATCTTAGAATAGGTATTGGCATGACTGTAGGATTTGGGATCAAAATTGAACCCAGCTACATAGGGTTGTATCGGCGATATTGGTATCAAGAACAATGAGTACTGGGCAAAATTTCAAACTTTGCTCCTACGGGTCTTTGAGTCCAACATTACAAGCCTTGAATCTAAAACTCCTTGGCCAATTATGTTCTCTGTCATGTTATGAAAGAAATTGGAGTACATCTTGATCTTTCATTCCTTGAAGAGGAATAAAATTGATAAAACGAGCAAAAGATTTGGTCTATCCGCATGCTAACCTCCATCTTGCATACTAACCTCCATCTTTTTTATGGAAGCACCCACAATATAATGAATAAAGAAATAGGATTTTAGTAGAGATGAATTCGAATCGTTGAGGTCTTGGTATTGTACAAGTTGTCAACACCAACCCGATTATGAAAGCATGTAACTTGTAGATGGAAATGGGATGAATCCATTACAAGTTAGTTTCAATTGAAGATATACCTCTTAGCATTTTTTTTTTTTTGGGATAGCAAGATGCTAGTTAGTTATTTTATGGTGTACTCTTCTCTATATATACATTATTCATGTTTATAAACAGGTATATGTATATGTTTGATGTAACATGAGTATCACTGCATGCTCTATGATTTTAGTTGTACTTTTTTTTGTCTGTAGAAATATGTATGTTATTCTTATTCCTACGCTATAAACTATTTCTGTGGTAAATAAATAGACAGAGACCTCTAGTTTGGGTGTGCCATCTTTATATACCGTAACACAGTGCCTGAACAATTCTAAAAGTTAACTTTACTGCTCTATAGTTTATACCGACTCTTTAGTAGTTGATATTTTATTTTTACGCAGAAATTTTAATTATGTTTAGTATCAATTTTCTAAAAGGCAAATGTTGGGTTAATGGAAACTAGAGGATTCCATGTTAGATAGCTCATGTGGAGCGACATGTCAGAACATTAAATAGCGGGTACCATAGAGGATGAAAGATACATATCTCATGTATATAAATATTGACAAATTAAATGTAAATCTAGTATTTTAATTGTCACCTATATAACAAATTGTAAAACCAAAAATGTAAAACATGTTAAGAGTACATGTGCAACCAAATAGAAAATAAAAAAAAAAAAAAACATCATAGTGCATTATAACTTGTAAGAATAAATGCAAAGATAAACAAATAAATAAATGAACAAACATAATAAAATTATATTTCATGTGCAAAATATGTTAGGCAACATGTCAAATCAACCAGACAAATCTGGGACATTAACTGAACAACAACATAAGCTACATCCACCTTCATGTCACAGCACTAAATGCTCAAAAATGACACGTCAGCCAACACATTTAAAATAGTGTTTTACTAATTAATGCAAACCCTCGTGGGTTGTGATTTTATTCATATGCATCATGTTCATCTCACTCATTCGTGTCTAGAAAACTATTCTAGAAGTTCACATATACAATTATGCCCTAAATGTCATCAGCAACATGAAGTATCCATTTTTTTACACATACAAAAAAAAAAAAAAAAAAAAAAAAACCCTTCAAACTAGGGCCTCCAACACTCATCTACAATTTTGCACCTCAATATTTTTATAACTTCCATATTTTATACTGACTTACATCAAATGCAACAAATGAGTATATATAATATAAGAAAACATGTATGTTGTGTCCCCATATCCTACTTTTTTGGACTTTATTATATTGTCATATGTTATCTTATCGTGTCTCTGTCTTGTCTTCGTGCAACATAGCCAATAATTGAGGTCAAATGACACTTACCAGGAAGGCACACAGCAGGGGGATACGATACTCGATACGAATACGAGATATGTAGCCTTGAAAAATAAGGGAAATGTCTGTACACACACATCTACATGTGTTTTTGTGTGTATATGTATATGTATGCGCATGTGTATGTATGTATGTATGTATGTATGTTGTATGGAGGGCTACTACTAGGCTCGGAAAGCTTGAGGCTTGGCTCGAGATCACTCGATAAAAGCTCGCTCGGACTCGTTCAATAACTCAAATGAACCAAGCTTGAACAATAATCTAAGATCGGTAAAATAAATGAATGAGCTTGAGCATAACGTGACTCAGCTTGGCTTCGAAAACTAGTTTTTGAATCAGTTTAATTGAGTTTCTATATAGTATATAGATCCACTATCCACTCTAATATTTCAATTAGATCACTAGTCAAATGCACTAAAATTTCTTTTTCTTTAAAAAAAAATAAATAAAGAATGTCTCGCTTATACCTTAAATAGAAAACAAAATTTGCCTAGCCTAAACCGCAAATAAAAGACATGCTCTTTTTTACTTTCATTCTATGCTAGTCTTGCATCTTTTTTTTTCTTCTTTTGCCTATCATTGCAGGAACCCTAAGAGGAAATCAGATTTATCTTCGAGCTTCAGTAGGTCTCTATATTTCTCTTTTCTTTTTTTTTTCTGCTCTTTTTTTTGAAAATATATTCTTCATGTAGATATATCTTGTCTTGAGGATTTGATTGAAATTTTATATCACTCATTGAAAGCCATAGAGGAGGAACATATTTTAGAAATATAATAATAATTTAGAATATATTGTCATTTACTATTCAAAATGATATGACATGTTTCTCAGTTGTCGCTGCTTGCTTATTAAAAAATTTAATGTGTATATATTTTTTTTCTTATATGATTTTAAAATGTATTTTTTAAGTATCTATGTAGATGAGCTCGAAAAGCTCGAGGCTCGCTCAAGCTCATTAGAGCTCGCTCGGGCTCGTTTGATAACCTAAACGAACCAAGCTTGAACATAATTTTAAGCTCGGTAAATAATTGAACGAAGATGAACAACCTTAAGCTCGGCTCGTTCGGCTCGATTAGCACCCCCTGTATGTATGCATGTATGCATGTTCAATGAAAACATTTGTTTTTATAACATGCCCTACATCTTGGATCCAGTTAAATAAACTTTTTATTGACTTGTATAAACTACATTCTTTTAGAAGTTTTCTTCTAGAATGGTATCTGATCTATACTAAGTATTTCTGAGGTATGTATTTATTAACCAAAGTTCTTCAAACAAAAATCTTCTCAGCAAGTTCTAATAGTAGATTAGTGGTTAAAGACTTAAATAACATTTTTCACAATACTTCTCAGAAATTTCACATAAGTTATGGGAAAATGTCCAATAGTATCCTGGGAGCGTCAGAAACAGTGTCCTAAAATTCTTCATACAATATTATGTCGTTGACCAGAACCAATTTTATGCACGAGTATCCCTCTCATATATAGTGTCTATTAACTATGGGTCAGGTTCAGAGTTCAATGACCCTACAACACAACCATCAATACACTGAGGCCTTGAAATTTTAGTTAGAGGTGCAAGGGCCAACTCTAGTTGGGTGTAAGAGTTAAGGGGTTTGGGGGAAAATGAGGGACTAAAATGCTAATTATCTTTTAAACTGCCAAGTTTGCCTTTCTAACTAACAATAATCATTATCCCTTTTACACTCACTCATTTTGGTTGTTTAGAAGAGTAAGCAGGGGTTGTGAGCTTAATCCCTGCCAACTCTCGTTGCCGAACGCGGCCTGGATGCGTCCAGATCAACTGCAAGATATGTTGAAACAAATTTCGTTCGACTAGGCTCAAGACTACATGGTTCAGCTCAAATCAGCACAACAGTACAGAATTATTGCCTGAAACCAGTTTCCAGGACACGAGTGTCCCAGTCATACATAAATGTCCGGAGATTAGGGGTCAGATTCAAAAGTACAGTGACTCTATAACACATCCCATTAATGCGTTGAATGCATCCAGATTGACGGGCAAGAGATGTTGAGATAATACTTGCTCAACTAGGCCCAAGGCAACATGATTTCAACTGAAAACTGTACAATCCAGTTCAGAGGAAACAAGTTGATAATTCCATGATTTCATCTAGATTTGGATTGAAGATGCAACATATTAGACTCATGGAGTCTCTAACTAACAACTCGTTCTGGAATTTCCAAAAGAACGTACAAGGTAATCTGTAGAAAGGTAATATGCAGACGAAGTTACAAGGAATTCGAAGATATACATCCATCATGCAAGAATTGATAGAAGAACTTAAGATATTTATTTAGAATATGTCGATCTCAAGATAGGTGTTATCATGCAGTATCCACGTGTTACACTTAAACCAACTTAAAGATTCCACACAATGTCAAGTTATTATCATTTGAGCTACAGAGCAGTATACCGCTAGGCCTGCCATCCAGCTAGGTTGGATCCCGGACGGGACTTGGAAGGGGTATAACAATTGGTACAGAAACATAGCAATTTAATTTGCAGGTTAGATTCAGGTTGGGTCAGGCTTCTATATAGAGACCAATGCCCTACCCATTCATCAATGATCCCAGTCGGGAGGTGGTGTGTTGGGGTGGTTGAGAGAGAGAGAGAGAGAGAGAGAGAGAGAGAGAGAGAGAGAGCTTACATATTCCCCACCACCAAACAACATCACGAACACTTTCTCTAATAGTCATGCCGCTCTTGGAGTCAACATCAGGCTGAGGAAGTCTCAGCTTTGTTGGCCGTTCACTGTCCCTAACCTCATCGGGGTCTAAAGGGTCTGCAGATACATAGTCTCCAAGAACAGAAACGCTTCCAGGAAAGTGATCGCCCATTAGCTCGTATGGTTCGGCAGGAAATACATAGAGGTGAACAATAGAGGCAACACCCATCTGTGCTGGAAGAAAACGAGTCTGTTAGAGTTTAAGGACACATTGAACTGACAGTGCAAATAGATTCTCCAAAACATGAGGATTCATGGTAACTTAATTTATGTCAAAATCCTAAGGAACACAAGGAGTCGACAATAGATACACAAGAAAAATTTAACAAAGATAACCTGATTCCTTAAAATTTAAGTTAGTTCATGTATAAGAAAGCTCACAGCAAATACATGGGAAACTATAATATATCATTCATATATAAATACATAGACCATTGTGCACTTTAAGACTGTGAATGGATTTTGTGATGTAGTTCATTAAAACAAAATTTGATTAACAAGAAAATGATTCAGCTAGGAGAGGTAATAAGGGTGGAGGGCAAACAAACAGGCAAATTTGTTCTGGTTGGAAAATGGACGTGTGGACAATTGACAGCAGGCTATCACATTGGCACTGACAGCTCTCCACTTCTTCCGCATACCTGGTTCTGCCATTCCTCGTGATGCCATAATTTATATTGAGGAATGTTCTCCAAATATTACAAATTCCACTAGTCTATAACATTTTGGAACAGCTTTATCAATCACAAAACAAATCTACTCAAATCATCAACATTCACCAACAGAAAATTTCTCTTCAATCTTTTAAACCTCTGGATAACTAATGAAGATTCCTACACAAGGAATGATGTGGGAAGACTAAGCCAGATTAACAGCAACATATGTAACTTTAGCATCTTAAATGTAGCAATAACATGATTTAAACAATCCAAGCCAATTTTTAACCATCAGAACACAACAATCCAACTCCACATGAGTGTGCTAAGCATTCAAGCCTTAACGGCATTACAAAAATGGTACAACATAGGAGAATGAGAAGAAATACGGTTATGGCATAAGAGAGGATCGATACCAATAAACCAAGTAGCTGATTCATTCCTAATTTCACATTCAGGAGCAGCACAAGCACATCTAATGCTCACAAGATCACCTTCATGTTCCCTTTGCAAATACAAAATAGGCTTGGAGGGTGTTCTTCCACCTACAGTACAATTTTGACATCTCAAACTATTATTCATATTAATTTAGCACCATGCGAGACCATGATGATTTACAATAGAAATCTCTCATTAAATATTTTATACTAAAGGAATTTCATTATAGCTCTAGTATTCAAATTCCTCAATTAACCCTCACGACTGTAATCCTACACCTGACGTTATTCCTCCCATGGGCAGAACCACGTTTTTTTTTTTTTTTTTTTTTTTTTTTGGGGGGTGGTGCCCCCGGCCCCCTAAATTCCAAATTTCCTATATATAGTGTATATGTTAGTATTCTAAGTAGGCAATTAATGACGTATTATTAAGTAATTATATCAAGTTATTTTGAATCCTTAAATAAGAAAAGAAGTGTCTGTACAACTCACTCCTTGAAGTTCGGAGTGATTTGCAAAATGTATTTTTGGAAGGTAAATGGTATTAAATAGCATCCAAAAATAAAATATAAATGAATTATAGGATTATTTCCATATTATCCTCTATTTGATATATAAAGATCATCTTTTTTTAGTCCAGTATGGCTATACTTGATATAAATGTCATTAATTCAGTATGGCTATATTGGATATAAGTCTCGCTAATTTCTTGGTTCTCTTTCAAAAGTTCTCAACTATCATTTTTTATTTTAAAACAATAAAAAGTTTATATACTTCCAAAATTAAAAATAAAATAATATATGAATTTGTAATGTTTGAAGAACTTATAAACATTTATATTCACCAATTATTCTGCTTACTTATATAAATAAAGCAATATTTTTTATGATAGTGTAGGGTATTGTCCCGCCAGATAAAATTTCTGAATCCGCCCCTGATTCCTCCATTAGTCTTTGAGAATGAATAGCTGTTTCTTTGCACTACAGTAATATGATTCCATTGCCAGTGATTCCATTGCCAGAGAGATAATTCCCTACAACAACCAATTAATTTACTGTTGCTCAATCATAATAACAGCTCCTACCAGTTACAATTAGGTTAGGCGTGGGGTGTTGTTTCTGTTGTTTGGTGTGTCTGTGTGTGGGTATTTTTTTTTTTTTTGGTGGGGGTTGGGTGGTTCCCCTTACTTGACCCAATGATATCAAAGGGTACGTCGCTCGTGCAAGATAAGCATATATGATCTCAGGAGGCTTGCATCTCAAACTATTAGAAGAATCCATGCTACTTCAGAAAATTTGTCTATGATTCAGATTGCTCAAAATATGCATCCTCTGCAAATCAAATATAAGGAGGTAATAGTGTAGGATCCTGATCAAACAGGACACTTGATTACTAATGGTGCAGTAAAATCTCCAACACCAAAAATGGAAGCAAAAACCCATAAAAGAAAATTCAAGAAATTTACTACTGTGAGTCAAACCCATACGTGCTAACACGTGAATGTTGTGTACTCAGAAAATTAGCATAAATACATACACTGAATATGTATAATGTATCAGTAGGCCCAACCCAGCAATAATTGCATACCTCTATACAAATGATGAAGTCTTGAACACTTGTTTTGAATTGTAAACCTTGAGCTATGGGGCTTTTGAACAAGCCCAAGGCAGAAAATAGTGCAATTGCCACACCTTGCCACCAAGTCAAAAAGACTATTGACTTGAAGACTAGGAATTTAGCCAGTGGTTTTATATGCTCCAATTCATCCTTGGTAGCAGCATAGAACTGAACTAGACAGTACAAAGCCCATGATTGACTGAAATTGAGGACCACAGCCATGTAAGGATACCTACAAAATCAAGTAAACAAGAATGCTTATCTATATCACACCAAGGCTTTCAACAAGTTTCTTACAAGGAGGAACACATAACCCTATGCTCAGGATAACAAGATACTTTCCACCATGAAAAAGATCAACAGCATACTGAGGTTGTAATAAAATTTTCTAAACATAGAGAATCCACTAAGAAAGGTAGTATCTTTTCCACATTGCAAATGTAAGGATTCCAGTACGTTTCTTACAAGGACAAGTGCATGACCCTCCATACAGCACAAATATTTGCAGCACGAGAATATGAGCAGCATAAAACTGCAATCTTCACAATATTTTCTGAGCACAGAGAATCCACACATGTATGTAGTAGCTTTTTAAAATGCAAACATTAAGTTTTGAATTTGCTGGAAGAGTCAAAAAAATGCAAGCACAAACCAAGAAATGATATATGTTCATACAAGAAAGCATCTATCACATGTTTTCTGTTGTGCATTTAAAAGAAGAAAATGCAAACACTTCATACACGTTTTACTAACTTTAAGACGACTTGATGAATGGGTAACACATGTTGAAAAATATTTGGTTCTCTCTCTCACATGTATAGGGAAAGTGTTCCAGGTTGAGTCCTTAGATAACTTATGCAAAGGACTAGACCTGAAATCACATATTGGGCTGTCCCATGCATGATTTCAAGATTTATCTTACCCACAGTTCCACTTAAACTCTCCTTCACAATATACCCCAAAAGCTTCAAGAATTACAGATAACATGGCACAAAGTGTCTTTATTATCATCTGCACAGAAAAAGAGCACTAGGTTAAAATTGAAGTGAACATTGAAATATCAATCACTAAGAGAAGTTGGTCACCAACAAAGGTCTGACTTACATATTGAACGATCCCAAACTTGATAACCAGGTAAAACCATTCACCCAACTTCCATGGCTTTAGAAAATATTTCATTGGAAAAGGATGCTTTATGACACCCTTTTCCGAAGCATCTGGCAGTAGAGGTGCCCTAGAACTTGAACCACCCTCCCTCTTCATAAACTCAATTGTTCTATCTTCTCCACCTAAAAATGAGTAAAAGATTATTTCAGAAATCACTGAAAAAGCCAGAAGCAATGGGTGAAAGAAAATTTTAAGCAAATATAATCCAATACAAACACGCAAGACAGCTACCAGCAAACATTGTATGCAGCCAATCTACTTAAGCGTTGCAACTTACTTAAAATGTCTTACTTCAATATAAAATATTGACATAAATAATATGAATTCATATGTTCAATAGTAAATTAATGATTTTAAGGTTCAAAAGGCAAAAATAGATCATACCCCAGAAAAGGGGAAATTGCAATAACCAACCTGTTAAAACATGGACAACACAAAATGTCACACCCCAAGAGAATAGTTTCGTCATGGGATGTGAGCTAGAAGGGTCTCCAAGACATACTTTATTCAAATAAACTCAAGAAATATCATAGCTAGCCTGTTGAGGTGAGAAATTGTGTAAAAGTTCTAAAGTTAAGTGTGCTTAGGTGACAGTACAATGAAACCATCTATGTAAAATGGATACTTCAACAAAGCAGACGCACCTGTACCGGATAGTTATATGATACTTGGACACTAATACTTGATGGATATGTGCCAGATACTCCTCTTGATGTATCTAAAAATTTACAACGTATCCTAAAAATATCAGAGGCATATTATCGATGTGTCTGATTCTTGGAAGTTAAAAGTCAACCTAATGTTTGTGATAGGTTTACAGTTCTATTATTTGTTGATGTATTGCATTTATAAAATTTGGTTAAGAGATTCTTAATAAAAAATATGATTGTTGATGTACTGTTGATTTATACAACTCTAAAAATGTTTAAATGTCTCAGATAATGTTATTTTTTTAACCCCTGACAAATTAGTTTTGTAGATAATGAAAATTAATGTAAACACAAATATGATTTTATTATTGCCAATACACAGTGTATCCTCATACAAGTATTTGTATTTGTATATCGTACTCATATCAAAGCACTATGTATCTGTGTGAACAGACATACATGCAAAAAATAATGCATGCATACATACATATACAGACACACACATACGTGTGTGTGTATAGAGAGAGAGAGAGAGAGAGAGAGAGAGACTTGGCTCCTTCGGGAAGGATTTGGAGCCAAATCCTTCCCGCTCAAATTCAATCATGGACCATTCAAATTGAAGATCCACTATGTTAAAGTTGATCTACATTATTTAAAGTGACTAAAAAAATGAAGTTTTTTTAAGTGTTTTTGCTCGTGCATCTACAAGCGACAAATGGATGGCCTAAAGTGGCATGTTGCTTAGATCTATGATTTTGGACATACAAAATCTTGATCCGACTATTTGATAATGATCTAAACACTCAAAAACCCTCACAAAATAAATTTTTTAGGTTTCAAATATCCTACACCTTAAACTAACCAACTCATTATTTAGGCCACCCATTTTATGCCTACTTGATGCTTAAGATACAAGCCTTGATTTTTTTTTTTTTTTGGGCACTTTTAATGGTGTAGATCAACTCTAATGGAGTGGATCTCCAATTTGTGTTTCATAACATTGAATTTGAATAGGAAGGATTTGGCTACAAATCCTTCCCGAAGAGCCAAGTCTCTCTCTCCCCCCTCCAAATCCTTCCCAAAGAAGCCAAGTCTCTCTCTCTCTCTCTCTCTCTCTCTCTCTCTCTCTCTATCTATATATATATATATATATATATATATATATATATATATATATATATATATATATATATCCCTGTTATAAATATCGGCCGAGTCGGTCGAGATATCGTCCGGTATCTCCTTTTTTGCCTGCTACCGATACGATATGGGAAACTCGTTCGCTGTATCATTTGCAGTAAAAAAGACTGATATTTGAAATATCGTCCACTATATCACCCGATATGAAATAACTTATTTATTGCACGTCTGCGTGCAAATGTACATTATTTTTTAATATCTTTGCATGCATATTATATCATTTTTATTAGGTAGATGATATCTATGACATTAAACCAACTTTTAGTTATCAATATTTCATAATATATAGTGCCCGATATGAACGCCCGATATGGGCAGTATCCCCGATATCCCCCCCGATATCCGATATTTAGAACCTTGATATATATATATATATATATATATATATATATATATATATATATATATATATATATGCACATATTTTTGTTGTATTAATGTTGTTGATATGTCATCGAGGTGTTGCAAATGATATCAAAACTAACACCATTGAAAGCTGAGAATCATGGACACAAACATGAACACGAGTACGACACAAATGCGAACAAGCGACACGACAATTTAGAGTATAACATGGGGACACAACGAAATGACACTAGAAGAACATGTAGAAATGATAAAAGTACCTCAAGGCATTACACTTCTTATATTGAAAGATATCTCTAAACTTACCATGGATTCATACAATCAATATTTTGATACATTTTTCACTGTAGTCTTTGATATATACAAGAAGCTAAATGAATATCTCAAACATGTAATAAGAACATATGACTGCATGTAAAATGTAGGACACATGTCAAAGAGGTGTTCAACAAGTATCCTAAACTAAAATATAAATTAAAAACATGTTCATAAAGTGTTTGAGTAGTGTCACCGAAGTGTGAGTGTCTGACATGGGTGTCAAAGTGTCCAACACACGTACAGCTTCATTAAAAATTGTTTGTGCACATAGATTCAAAGTAAATGGAATTAAGTGCTATGTGAAGCATAGTGTCACGCTACACATGAATGTGGTGAAGATAACTTTGAATATGTTATGTGGTAGCCACCTTTATAATCCATAAGGGCCACTCAAGAACCCTTGTCACCAATGAAGTGTTAGC
Source organism: Agave tequilana (assembly GCA_038442645.1). Lineage (NCBI taxonomy): Eukaryota > Viridiplantae > Streptophyta > Magnoliopsida > Asparagales > Asparagaceae > Agave > Agave tequilana. The sequence goes on from JAVJIF010034549.1 coordinate 20,758, forward strand.
ATGCACCGAGGACGTCATACGCTAGCCACACCGAGTATGTCACACCCAAATAAATAATCCCATATGAGATATGGGCTAAAAGGGTCTGGTACATAATACATCCAATGAACTCAAGAAAAAAAAGTAGCTGTTTTTGAAGAATCGCAAAAAAAACTCTATGGTTAAACATGCTCGGGAAAGAGTAATACCATGGTCCCTCTAGCAACTTCTCACCCGGGTGCTCGAGTTGTTCCAGAAAAAGGAACTTAACAATGATCTGATTGAAATGAGGATGGCCTCCTCGTAACAATTATCAAATAAAAGAATATTCAAATATAGATGGGACTTAACACTACACTAGTTAGATTCATCATGGGTTCAAGAATGCAGCCTCTTCAAAGAGTGATCCAAACAACATAGCTTTAGGAATTTTCATCCTCTTAACTCAAGTAGAAATGCATTCACTGAATCTTGACGCTTTGGTCAAGCCTCATGTTTAAGGGTAAGCCTGCTGTGCCAAAGTAAATGTCTTGAGAAGTTGATGGTTTCTCGTTAAGACTTAATTAGGTAATAAACATACAGGTCATAGGAATCTATGATGAACATATATGTTTTCCCTCTAACTATGCTCTGTAAATTCATGGCATGATATCAGAACAACTTGAACATACAACTCCTTATAGTCCTTTTGATCTTTAGCCCTGATCAACAAAAAATACAAGCCGCCCTGATCAACAAAAAATACAAGCCCAATAGAGAAAATTTCTATTAGGTTCAATCAATTTCCAATTATTTCCTTGCACTAGCTGCCCACAGATCTCCAAGCATCATTTTTTTAATTTGCAAGTGATCGTGCAATGTTATACTACTAATCTGGCATTTTTTTTTTAACGTGCAAGTGTGAAATATTGCACTAATTCCTTGCACTAGCTACCCACAGATCTTCTGAGTTTGTCAATGATTTGATCCAAGGAGATTTGCTTTTTCCAGTGTTTGGTGCTTTCACAAGGTACTCAAAGGGTTATCAGGGGGCTTGGAACAAGTCGGGTTCCATAAAAACCTCAGTATAAGATTTAAGTAAGGGTAGCAGAATTATATCTAGAAGTTATCTCCTCCATAAAAACTGAAATATTTCTACAACAAGGTCTAAAATGGTGAGACCTGAAAAGAAAAAGACTATAGGATAAGCAATAATTATATTGCTTACCAACCAAAGTAATGTCACAATACAGAAAGCAACAGCTTCATATGATAGATTTAGATGTTGGCAATGTCTTTGTGTAATAAAGCACACATAGTAGATGCGACATATACATAGTAGATGCAACACACAGAAAATGTATAAACATTGAGATAAATCCAACAGTAGGGTGCAGAAACAACATAAATTCATCCCAAAGTAACAATGCATCAATCCATGTGTGCATTAAGCAGAATACATGCCTCAAATTGAAATCATATGATGATTCTATCAGCGAGAGACAAACAGCACATGCGCGGGCAGTGGCAACATAGGTTAGGAAAGAATCGATGTAGTTTGAAAATAATAATGAAAATAAATAAACGACGTAAGAAAAATAAATAAAGGACATATGAAAATGGTAAATTTATCACATGGGAGAGGCATACCTAAGCATGCTACGAGATATCTTCCAAAACAATACATGGCAAAGGATTCATAGCAATCGCGGAGAATACCACAGTCAACACTTACTGAAGGCTTCACCAAAGACACATACTACAGAGAACATAAATAGAACATTATCATACTACGACAACATAACAACACAATAGTTCCTGATATAGATATATGGGCTTCCATAGTCAACAATGCATTTGAAGAAAGAAAAGAATAAAGGAACAAAAGAATATGTACATTATTGTAGAGCACAATGGCAACACTATACCTATTGCGAATGAAATTACAATGCAGAAACCAACAGTGCACTTGATAGAAAATTTAAAAATATGAGGGAAAATATATTATTTAGTTCACATCTAGGAACAACACTTGATAAAGAGAAAATTAACATTACCAGTTGTCAACTAATCTTGAAATGCCGAGATATTCAAGCATGGATGTCGGAGAGCATGCTGACCAAGTAATAAGGCAAGAAGGAAGGGGAAAGACCATAATCACAGAAAACCATAAATACATTACAATAAAAGGAAACAATTATGTAGAAAAGTGAAGTGCCAACAAATCAGTACAGGTGTTAAAAATTCAGATTGGTGATTGCAAATATATTCTACCAGAAAATGATAGCTCAAGATACTTTGAAGGCTATTTCCTGATCATCTGCACCTTGTAAAATATCAAGGCTTGGTAATTGACAGTTTGCATGTGATACTGTCTAAGCAAACATGCTTGAAAATTTGAAGAGATGCCCAAGATGAATACAAAGTTACTCATCAATAATTTTTAAAAAGTGAGGAGGATATGCGGGTAGGTTTCATTCCAGGAATGGACATATTATGAATTTGGTTCTGAAAAGGCCTATCTATAATAGGATGAAGCAGGCATGTCGTGGAGACATTTTGGTCCACGAGAATTAAGTAGGTAAATATGTGTCTTGGGCCCAGAAAAACCATGTTTTGGTCGAGCAAAAGGAGATTAAACGTTGTCCAGGACTGAGAAAACAAGACCCTCTATCCCCACTATTCTTTAACTATGTTGCATCAAAAAGATCTAGGCCCCTTTGTCCGCGTCCAACAAGTACCAGCACTGAACATGCAAGATACTTGTGTACATGACGGAAATCAAATTGCAACAGATCCATTGAAGATTGCTAAAGTGTTTTTAAAGTGTTTCTGATTAGATAGAACTCATCTTGCACTAGAATAAGGATATTAGAATATGATTTGTTAAGAAATTTGATTAGAAGAACTTGAGATTCTTTAGGAATCATTTTATTTGGGCCTTTAGCTAGAATTTTGTCACGGCTTAGACATTTAGTTGTATAATTATCTTCATTTCGAATTCAAGTTTATGAGAAACTTCTTTTGATAATGTGGGAGCTGGGGCTTACTATGGAATCAGTCGACATTATTATTTTTAGCTACTCCATATGTTTTTGTGTTGAGGACAGACAATACTAGTCCTAGTAGTTATTGGGCATAAAGTCTATGAGATTCTGAGCCATGCTCTTTTAATTGTAAGGTCATATATCAATCATTTGTATGATTTAACTACCAAACCATTATGTTTTAAATAGCATGTGATTTTGCAAAACTATAAAGTTTGTTTAACAGTCCAGAATACAACAAAAACATGTGTATCAATCATCAAAATCGCTACCCTTATTTCCCATGAACACAACCTCCTTTTGAGACTCATCCTACACTTCATCTGATTGATCATCCAAAAAAAGAGTCCTGGATTTGCTTGGGCAGAACTTCTCCGCATGCCCATGACCTTGGCATTTAAAGCACTCAGTGTGGGGGTTGGCCCGGGGTACGCTCTCAGATGGACCCTTATCTCTGGGATCTTCTGTCAGAGTGGAACCGTTATGGTTGGTCTTATATTGAGATTGTTCAAATTGTTTCTAGTGCCTTGGGTCTTATAATCCGAACTTCTCTGATGACAGGAATCTCAAGAAGCATCTAAGTCTCGAGCTATCTGGTAGGCGTGCTTAAGATTACAAACACCTCATGGAAAGAGTTCTCTACATAGGTCATCACGAAGGCCATATCTAAATCTAGAGAAGGTCATCTTGGGAGGCTTGGTAATTGACAGTTTGCATGTAGTGTTCTAAATGGCGGCCACAACGGTTACATTGATCGGAAAATTTATCGAAGATGGGGATATATCAGGGATTTATCGGGGATATTTTCAAAAATCGATGTCAAAATCGGACTGTAATATACATATCTTCTTGTCTTAAATCGCATCTCAATAAGATAATATATGCATAAATTATATAAATCTACATAAAACATCATACTTATATGTTTAAGATATACTTAACTCGATAACTTGCATTAAGCCTATGAATCCATAATCACTATCCAAGTGTAGAATCTTCAAAAATATCACATTGCCACATCACTCGAATTACCCAAATACCTAACCTAGAAATTAGGCGTAAAACGCTATATCAGGTCCAAAATCGCCGAAATTGCGGCCGATATATTGGGTCCATGCCTATATATTGGCGATTTTGGATGAAAAAAGCTATATCGGTTTGGATGTGCCTAATCATTGTAGCTAGGTGCCGTAAACGCAATATCATCGCAATATCGGGGTTATATCAGGGATATTTAGAACACTGTTTGCATGTGATACTGTCTAAGCAAACATGCTTGAAAATTTGAAGAGATGCCCAAGATGAATACAAAGTTACTCATCAATAATTTTTTAAAAAGTGAGGAGGATATGCGGGTAGGTTTCATTCCAGGAATGGACATATTATGAATTTGGTTCTGAAAAGGCCTATAATAGGATGAAGCAAGCATGTAGTGAAGACGTTTTGGTCCACGAGAATTAAGTAGGTAAATATGTGTCTTGGGCCAAGAAAAACCATGTTTTGGTCGAGCAAAAGGAGATTAAACGTTGTCCAGGACTGAGAAAACAAGACCCTCTACCCCCACTATTCTTTAACTAAGTTGCATCAAAAAGGTCTAGGCCCCTTGTCCGCGTCCAACAAGTACCAGCACTGAACATGCAAGATACTTGTGTACATGACGGAAATCAAATTGCAACAGATCCATTGAAGATTGCTAAAGTGTTTTTAAAGTGTTTCTAATTAAATAGAACTCATCTTGCACTAGAATAAGGATATTAGAATATGATTTGTTAAGAAATTTGATTAGAAGAACTTGAGATTCTTTAGGAATCATTTTATTTGGGCCTTCAGCTAGAATTTTGTCACGGCTTAGACATTTAGTTGTATATATTATCTTCATTTCGAATTCAAGTTTATGAGAAACTTCTTTTGATAATGTGGGAGCTAGGGCTTACTATGGAATCAGTCGACATTACTATTTTTAGCTACTCCATATGTTTTTGTGTTGAGGACAGACAATACTAGTCCTAGTAGTTATTGGGCATAAAGTCTATGAGATTCTGAGCCATGCTCTTTTAATTGTAAGGTCATATATCAATCATTTGTATGATTTAACCACCAAACCATTATGTTTTAAATAGCATGTGATTTTGCAAAACTATACAGTTTGTTTAACAGTCCAGAATACAACAAAAACATGTGTATCAATCATCAAAATCGCTACCCTTATTTCCCATGAACACAACCTCCTTTTGAGACTCATCCTGCACTTCATCTGATTGATCATCCAAAAAAAGAGCCCTGGATTTGCTTAGGCAGAACTTCTCCGCATGCCCATGACCTTGACATTTAAAGCACTCAGTGTGGGGGTTGGCCCGGGGTACGCTCTCAGATGGACCCTTATCTCTGGGATCTTCTGTCAGAGTGGAACCGTTATGGTTGATCTTATATTGAGATTGTTCAGAATTGTTTCTAGTGCTTTGGGTCTTATAATCCGAACTTCTCTGATGACAGAATCTCAAGAAGCATCTAAGTCTCGAGCTATCTGGAAGGCGTGCTTAAGATTACAAACACCTCATGCAAAGAGTTCTCTACATAGGTCATCATGAAGGTCATATCTAAATCTAGAGAGGGTCATCATGGGAGGCTCTTCGACAAACTCACCGCACCAAGTCATAAATTTATCTAACTTTTCAAAGTACTCATCAGCAAAGTGAGTTCCATTGGCAAGTCTACTCTATTTGTCTAGTTGTTAATCCTGAAAAGTTAATGGAAGGTACTTCTGATTCAACTTGGCTTTCATTTCATCCCATGTCCGAAGGGGTTCTTCCCTCAAGGCCATTATCCTCTCGACGTTTGATCAGTATTGTTCTGCTTGTCCCACCAGCTTTATGGCAACAAAACGGACTCATCGCTCTTGGGACATCTCATACCACTTGAAGTAACGCTCTAAACTCAATGCCCAACCAAGGTAATATTGGGGTCCAAGCGACCGTCAAAGTTTGACACTTCCAATTTGATGTTCATTAGGTAACGCTCATCATCCTCATATCGGCCATAGTTCCTATTGATTATATCCTGTCGGCGTTGATTTGGTTGACGATCTTCATTACGATCTTGATCACAATGTTCATTCTCAATCCTATCCATCATCTGGCCTAATTTGACAACTTGGCCTCTGATGTCTTCAAGGATAGTAAGGAGGCTAGGATGTTGAGATGTGTTAGGCTTCTCTAGGTTTGAACTCATTGTGTTAGAACTTAAGGTTTCACTGATTTCGCATAAATGGTACTCCCTACCGCTACATGTAGGCATGCACAAATACCACTGCTATCTCTAAATGCTCATTTATGCCCTTTTAATTTTTTTTATGAATGCAATCTAATGTCTCTTATATGCGACAAACGAATTATAATGCAATGTGCAAGATAATACAGATGATGAAGAGAACAGCAACATTCAATCGGCAATGCGTGCAATAAAGCAAATATGATTTGTCAGGAAGTTTCAAAAGTTTAAAATAGGGACTTTAATGTGAAATATTGCAAATTGGTCATCAAAATATTATAAAATATTAATTTGACGCAATTCGTTCTATATTCACTTTCTATTTGGTTGTCTCTAAATTAATATCAAGATTGTTGCATAAGATCAACTAAGCAGCTACACGCACTCACTTTATTTTGTGGACGACAGATAATCGATGAAAGTAAAGATGATAAAATTAAGTACACCAATAAAGTAAAGTTAGTTCAGTGGGAATACCGGAGTATTGATTACCTGGAGCGAACCGAGACTATTCTGGACTATCTGAGCTCTAATCTAGGACTGTTTGAAGTTGAGTCTGGCTCTAAAAAACTTTCTTTGTTGATACTCATAGTTGTCCCAAATCCCCTTCAAAAATCCTTCCAAATTTAACCACAAGTAGTCTCTCGATTCCAATTCACTCAAAGCTTACTCTCTACCCTCTCAAATTTCCCAAATTTTCAGCAGATTTCACTATTTCACAGAACTCCAAACCCCACTATAATTGAGACCTCGGCAACCATGTAGGCGTTTGATGAGAAGTCGTTCAACCATACTCTCTTAGTCATTTGCGAGGGGTCGATGTACAAGATCCCGCCGAGATCCACCAGCGGTCAGTACAAATGTGGTGAGTGGCTGCAATCCGACAAGATTTAGACCGACAACCTTCGCGTGGTGCCGTGTCGCGAGCAATGCGAGATCAGGCTCGAGGATCCCAACTCTGGCGAGCTCTTCACTGCCTGTTTCGTGGGGAGAACTCGTGGAGACCGTGCTCCACTCGTCGCGACACTTCGTGTTGAAGATTAAGGATGGGAGGGGTAAGGTCACAACAAGGAGAGAGAAAAGATTATTTAGGCTAGGGTTTGTTGAAGTTAGGGTTTTGTGGAATGGGAAAAATTTTGTGGAAAGGAAATTCTTGTGGATAACTTTTTATTGTTTTTAGGATTTTAGCTCTGATACCAATATAAGAACAAAAAACAAATTTGAAAATTTCTCTCTTGAGTTTCTCACCTAAGCACACTGGCTACAAAGCTTTCAAAGCAATTTTTTAATTCATCTAAAATGAGAAAAACAATAAGCAGTCTTGACCTTAAATAAGCCAACATCAACAGAGAAGTCCCATCATATAACCGATGGACTAAAAGAATACTAAAATATCCAAAATACAATGAAGAACAAAAATAGAAAACTGGGACACTAGTCCAACTAGGCTCGAGTCCTCAAGCTCTAATCAAAACCAAAATGACAGTGTGTGGTGACGTCTCCTAGTGTAGAACCGTAATCCTAGAGTGATGTCCCCATCATTGGGTGTGCATGAAATTAGGTTGTTTGTTGTGTGCTTAAGCCATGTGGTGTAAGGGAGAAAATGAAATGTCAAATTAGATGTAAATGGAGCATGAAATGAGGTCATATGTTGTACATTTAGTCATGCAAACTATTTTTGAATCCAAATTCGAGGAGACACTCCTTGGCCAAAGAAAATTGATGTGGCAAATGACTGTAAGAAAAAAAGAAGAAGAGAATGAAATAAGGTGCAATAAAGATCAAGAAATGAGCCCTCTATGAGAGCAAGGGCGGGGTGATGATTGAGGGGGACACTCCTAATTAGATAACTAATAGAAAAATGAAATATGACTCCTAATTAGATAACTAATTAAAGAGTACAACATTATATTGTCTCTCCCTTTTCCACTCCATGCTTTCTTCCCACTCTAAAAGAACTAGTTCGGAAGATACGAAATTCTTCGAGAAACTCACATGATAGCAAGAGCTGGAATTCTATAAGTAATAATGCAGAATACCTCTGGACTGACTTGCCGTCTCGATTTCATGGCCAAGTCATCTCATCCCCACAAATTCTTAAGTGAAGGATCAGCATTAACATACTCCGTTGATTGTATTGTAAGTTCTACTTGACCTTTATCATATTCTTGATACATAAAACTAACAGCTAACTAATAATACAAAAAATTAACTGATGTTAAGTTTGGGATTAAGCATAATTATGCATGTACTACCAGAAATTATCATAACATGTTACGCTTAACAACAATAAAAAAAGCATTATTATCATATTTGCAATTTTGCATCATGAGAATAATACTAGCAACATAAGTTCTATTTGCCACCAGAAGTGCGATCGCACACGCATACTACAACCGAATTCAAGCATCTCATATACTTGGGAGCAGAATAAATACCGACTCGATGGCATAGCAAGGGACCATCAAGATTACACCAATCAGAAACTTTTGTTCCTGCAATTTCATTCACAAAACAAACAAACAAACAAACAAACAAAGAGTCGTTAAAACCCCATATCAAGCACAAACCAATAGAACGATGGTGATGACGAAGAGCAGACCTCGGGGTTCTTATAAGCTGAGAGGTGCTGCAACAGGAGGTACGTGGAGAGCGAGAGAGAGATTACTACAAACACACCAGCGAAGGCAGTGGCCCACGACGGCGGCGAGTAAGAAGCAAGAATTGAATTCAGATACCCCGCGAGAATCTCCATCGCCGGCGCAGTCCTCCTCAGCTCTCATGCCTTCAGAACCATTTGAAGCAGCAGAAGGAAAGATCTCCCAGCTCAGATCGAAGAAGGTCACAACTTTACGGAGGCGATCGGGCGAGGAATTAGGGTTTCGATTTCGATCGAGGGCGGGCGGGTCAGCTGGCTGCCGGGTAGCTGGGGATGGTGAGATGACGAGATGGAGGGCGAGGGCGAAATAGGAAGTCGAGTTCAGGGATTTGGCATCTTTGAGGGGATATTTCTTTTGGGGGCTTTTTTCTAAAATAAAATAAATAATTCCAAAAAACGGCTTCCTCTCAAAACAATTCCAAACACTGGTATGTCACCTCGGTGTCACGTCGGCGCCAAGAATATATTCGTTTTTGATATGTATTTGTTCGTTTAGGATTGACAACTCGGGATGGGCGAAAATAATTTTTTCCCAAAATTTTGGCTCGTCCGAGGTTGCCAACCCCGGACGAGTCGACTTTGCGCAAGAAGCTGCCAAGTCCGGTTCATCCAGGGGTGGCAACTCCGGACAAACGAATTTTTTTTTGAATTTTTTAGCTTTTTTCTTGTCCGAGCAAATAAATAGAATTAAGAAAAAGTTATGACCATTAGGTTATTTGTAGTAGAGTGGTGAGTGTTCCCGCTTGCCACACGGGTGACCCGGATTTGATCCCCAGCAACAACAATATTTTGTTTACTTGTTAATCTAAAAAGAAAATCTAAAAAAATTCTAATGTGCCAGGACTCAAACTAGCGACTTAATGATTCTGAGTCCACCCTACCAACCGAGCTAAGTTCATTTTGATCTAAAAGGTTGATAGAAAAAATAAAAAAGATAAAAAACTAAAATTTATTTGTCTTAAACTGCGAACCACGGACAAAACAGACTTGGGCAACAAAGCAAAATTCAAAAAAAAAAAATAATATTGCTTCGTCCGGGGTTGCCAATATTGAACGATGCAATGCACAGGCAAAAAATTTTTGCTTCGTTTTGGGGTTGCCAACCCGAACAAAGTAAAAAACTGGACCCCGCAAGCACGGGGTCCAGCACGGACGTCATGCTGGCAGGGCAAACAGCCTCGCCGCCGACATAGCGTGTCAGAAGTCGATTTTTAGAATTAGTTTGAGAGAAAATTGGTTTTTCAAATTATTTGTTTGGAGGGTTTTTTTTGAAAAATAGCCCATCTTTTGGGAACTTGTAGTTGTTCAAAGAAGGCGTCTGTGGGCCTACAAAACATGCTTTGGGAAACATTTGGTATCATTTAGCTAAGTCAATTGCACATTATTAACATCTTAATTATGAGTTTTACCTTAATTATGGGGGCCTAAATGCATAATACTTTTTAAAAATTCCAATTTTGATATCCACCGTAATGATTTATAGGTTAACTTTTTATCATTTTTTTAGTGTATAAAAATAATTGGCAAGAGTTGGCATCTAATTCTTTCATCAAAGTATTAAGTATGGATGGATATAAGAGTTAGCTGATAATTACAGTCATCTAAATCCTAATTTTTGACGTAAAAATTAGAGCTAGAACTCTAGTTTTTTATTAGAGTTCCTAACATCTCCAATTAATATTTATTTATTTATCTATGTACTATTGTACAATTAATGCGGTTGAAAAGAAAAAACTTTGCAACTAAAAGAAAATAACTTCTTCAGTGGGTTAAAACTTTTTAAATTATTTGGTATCATGTTCTTCTAGTATTTAGTGTATTCTAGTATTTAGTGTACACTGCGAATCTGTGGTATAAAAGTTTGAAGTTCTTGAAAGGTATTTCCGAGCAAATTTAAAAAAAAAAAAAAATCTAGGCATAAAGAAATGGAGTGTGTGTAGCATCCTGTTCCCGGGACACGTATTCAGATACGTGTCCCGATTTGTTTGACCGCATTATTTCAATTTTCTTCTAGTATTTACTTTTGAGTTGTGATTGCGTATGTTATTTGATATCGGATCTGGATTCTCAGTGTTAGAGTCAGTCCTGACCTGGACCAAAAATCTGATACAGGCATATCGCCTGATTTGACCTTTCTGGTAACCCGATTTGACCGATTTCAGTTTCAAATACTGTTTTCTAATATTTTATATTTTTCATGATTTTTTGAAAATTTCTAAAATTATTTTGCAAAATCTCCAAAATTGATGTTGGTGGGCATCGCTAACAGATTTCTAGATTTTTAGTTTTCAAACGAAATTGAATTTTCAGAAACGGATTTCACATTACTTCTTAGAATTTCATTTTCTATCTAAATACATTTTTTGGGATTTTTTAGAATATATCAAAATTTGACCGGTTTTGGTGTCGACCGGTATCGCTGGAAGATTTCAGGATTTTTAATTTGAAAAATAGATTGAATTTCTCGAATCAGATTTCATCGAGAATCTTAAAATAATATGCTCTATTTTTAAGAATTTTTCGAAACGTTTCTAAAATAGTCAAATTTTACCTTATTTAAATTATAATATTATTTTCCTATCTTTTCTTTTCTTGCTTTTTCCTTCTCCACTCCTCTACTTTCCCACGTTATCCTATTAATTAAATTATTTAATAATAGAATTATTTACTAATTTTTCCTATTTTTTTTCCTTTTCTTTATTGCTCCTTTTCCTTTCTTTTCTTTTCTTTCTTTTTCTTTTCTTTTTCTCTTTCCTTCTCCCTATCCCCTGTAGCCAACAACCTACGCCCATCCCCTGCGCCTGCAACAGCAGCAGTTGCAGCACCTCCCACCCCCCCACTCCTCCCCATACTCCCCCTCTCCCTCTCCCTCTCCCTCCCTTTCATTTAATTTTCCTTTCTTTCTTTCCCTTTTTTCCCATTTTCTTTCTCCATCTTCTTCTTCATCTCTCCCACCAACTCTCCTCAACCACCGCCACCGCCCACCGCCACCCCTAACCGACGGCGCCGCACCCCCCACCTCCCCACTTCCACCATCCCCAATTTTCTCTCCTTTCCTCCAATTTCAACAAAACTCATCACTCCTTCTTCCTCTTCTCTCCAAAATTCACCACTAACTCCACCAATTCGTCCACTCCAACCACCCTTCCACCATCTCCTCCTCCTCCTCCAACTCCCCACAACCACCAACAACCACCACAACCAACACTACCACCACCAACACCACCAACACAAACAACAACAACAAAACATCACCAAACTTTAACACAAACTCCACCATCCCTCCCCCGGGCCCTAGGCCGCGCGTCCCTTCCCCGGCGGCGCCGCCGGCGGTGGTGGGCCGGCCACCTCCCCCCTCCTCTCTCCTTCTTCTTTTCTTCTTTCTTTCTTTCTTTCTTCTTTCTTTTATTTCTTTCTTTTTTCCTCCTTTCCACTTTTACCCATCCCCTCATTCCCTAATTACCTCTGTATATTTTTCATCATACCCCTCCTTTATTTCTTTATTTCTTTCTTTCCTTTTTCCACTTTTCCTTTTTCTTTTTTTAAAAAACACTTCCAACAAATACTCTCTCTCTCTCTCTAACTAATCCTCTATCTCCTCCCTTAGTTTCTCAAAATATATTTTTATATATATATATATATATATATATATATATATATATTTATATTATTATATATATATTTATTTGGATTGTTGGCTTGCACGTGGTGTTCGTGAATTTCCTGGATATTACTCGGTATTTCGTTCTGATTTTAGGCGAGTACATTTTTTTTTTATTTCATGCTTTATTACCATCGTTACATGCCTAATAATTATTATCTTACTTTTTAATACATGATGTCTCATTATACGAGTTGATATATGATATGCGAGTACTTTTTTTGTTGCTACATGCCTAATAATTGCTACTTGTAAATCACCTAGAGGGGGGGTGAATAGGTGATAAAGCTAATCTAGAAACTAAATGCGGAAGCTAAAACAAATTTGCACAAACACTTAATACAACCAACAAGTGTAGCCGAATTCCCTGTGAAGGGCTCTGGACTAACTCCTCTTGATTCCCCTAGATAAGGGTTGAGGTGCTATATGAAGCTCTTGTGGTTAAGTATAAGTGAGGCACACATACACAAGCCAAGCATATAATGGATATATAGCAATATGAAAGATGCAAGGCACAAATGCACGCAAGTATGAATGATATGGCAATATGAATAATGCTATTCACAACACAAATAAAGAGAGAGGGTTAAGAGACAATGGATCAAACGCAAACACAATGATATGTTTCGAGGTTCGAGCCCCTAGCTCTACATCCCCGCCTTCACCGAGAAGGATTTCTAATCCACTATCTTGTCCACCGAGGACTCCCACCGAGGGAACCTTCACCGAGGAGGATTTTTACAACAAGGGAGTACCGAACTCCTCTCTCAACCACCGCCTCACAACCGAGGGGTAGGCCCGTAGCCAAACAACCACAAATCACCTCTACCGAAGAGGGATACAAACCAAACTCCACCTCTCACTAGAGGGAGTAAACCACAATCTCAACCTCTACCAAAGAGGGAGCAAACCAATCACCCGATCAACCTCTACCAAAGAGGGATACAACAAAAGTAAGGGTGTACAACTTGGAGGTTTCCACAACCTCAAACAATCTCTCTTTCCACTTTTTCACAAAACAAGATCCTAATAGAATAGGATAGAAGATAAGCTCAAGTGTGGAAAAATAAGTGTTTTGATCAAAGAAAATCTCTTGGGAAAATACCAAATTGATATAGAAATGAAGAACAAGAAACCAATTCCCAAAAACCTATTTTCTTTAAAAATAACAAAACACTTTAAAAACAAACAAGATTGATCTTTTGGCTCTTTAAACACTTTTGAAAACTTATTTTTAAAACCAGAGAGTAGGAAAAAATTAGCTCAGAAAATCTTGTCCAAAACCCCCAGAAATGGGGTATTTATAGCCCAAATAGAAAACTAACCGTTAGGCTGATCTGGCAGCCTGACAGGCTGGCGGTCGACCGGCCGGTCGACCGCCAACAGTCAAAAATATGATCGTTGGAGCAATCCGGTCGACCGCCCGGATACAGAGAGCAGAGCTCTCTGGTCCGGTCGACCGCCCGGTCGACCGGCCCACTGTGCTGCCAGACGTGCACAGCTCTGTGCACGTCGGTCGACCATACGGTCGACCGGCCCTTGGTGCGGTCGACCGTGCGGTCAGCCGACCTGGCCTGTCAGCCACTGTTCTGGGTCAGAAAAACATGTTAAAAATATTTTTAATAAATCTTATAAAAACTTCTAAAAATTCTCAAAAATAGTTTTAACATTTTGCATTGATATATAAACATGTGATAAAAATTTTAACTCAAATATCAAGCATATGAAACCATTTTTGTGTTTTAACATTTTTACCAAAAACCAAAATTTGTATTTTATCAAACTTTGATTTTTCAATACATGAATAGGATAGTCAAAATAAGTTTGTTTAAAAGTTAAGCATGCATGTTAGAATGAAACTACTATACATAAACCAATTAAACTTGTTTTGATCAACTATTCATGAAAACAAATATTGGTTAAACCAAAACCGAAAAACCAATATCCAAACATAAGACGTGTGTGATGTGCACTTGAGCATATCAACTATTCTTATCTTTACACATGGATCTAAAACACACTAAACTAGGATACCTAAGTCTTCTTGACGATCTTCATCTTCAAGTCGACCCGATCCAAAACGTGATCCACGAGCTAGGCTATGTATGATCTTGATGCTCGGGCCCTGGAATCACCAAGTGAAAGCTTCCAAACTCCTCTTTTTGAAGCAATCACCAACTAATATCTTGCTAAATGATCTGAAACTAAAATCACAAGATTATTAGTAAACATAACTACATGAGTTAATCATCATCAAAACTAGAGAGGAAGGCCTCCGGGCCAACACTACTGTGACTTTTAGTACATGATACATCGTTGTATGAGTTAGTATATGATCTCTGACACTTGATATCCGACACCGGCACTTAATATGTTATACTTGACACCTGATCTCTGAAACTTGATATCTGACACTGGTACTTTATATGTTATACTTGACACCTTATCTCTGACACTTGATATCTGACACCGACACTCGATATGTTATACTTGACACCTGATCTCTGACACTTGATATCTGACACCGATACTTGACATGTTATCACTTAACACCTGATACTTGGCACTTGATATCTGACACCGGTATTTGACATGTTATCACTTGACACTTGATACATGATACCTGATATATGACACTTGACAATTGACATGCTATTACTCACTTGACATGCTATCACCTGGTACTAGTACATATGACCTGATATTGTGACACCGACTGGATACTATCATACCTGACACCTGTATTGCTTTGCATATTCATGATTATCACTTTTACGGGGACTTGGCATGATTATTATACTATTATCAGACCTCTGGTACCCTTGAACTCCTGCGCTCCTGAACCCCTGTAACAGGGAGACTCCTGACATTATGCTTCTGATATTATTCTCCTGATGCCATACTCATGTTGATCCCCGTAATTGGATAATTATGAATATTGGATTACTGTGAATACCTTGTGGACATTATCACTGGGCTATATATAATAAAATACTCAACTTACACTGGGGTGGGAAAAACTGATAGATACCGGTTGATGTCATATTTATAATGGTGATATACCTGAAGTGTCATGTGGGGCGTGTAATGATAAGTCCCCGGAAGCAATAACCTGATATCTGAAGTGTCGTGTGAGCGCGTAATGATAAGTCCCCGAAAGCAGCATCCTGATATCTGAAGTGTCGTGTGGGACGCGTAATGATAAGTCCCCGAAAGCAGTAGCCTATACTCCTGAGCCTAGTCCCGGGCAGAGACGGGACCTACCATAAGTATGAGCCATCAGATTTATCAGTTTTCAAGTAATAACTCATCTTATTCATAAGTGGATGTATGTGTACCGGTAGCAAATACCTAAGCATATGGATCGGATGAATAACATAAGAATGTAACAGCCAAACAGTAATAATATTAGGAACGTGTGATATTTGGTCTCTTCTTTGTTCGGGTCCTGGTACTCACATATCAGACCTGAGTAAGTTCTACTAGAGTGTAAACCCTACTATGGACTATCAGTGATGTGAGGCGCTGGTAGGGAGGCGATTGAAATATCAAACGGTACTGATTATTATTATTAAATAACTTAAAATACAACACCTTTATATTCTCCAGTTATACGGTTATGCCCTGAGTTGACACCCTCCTTTATGACATATGATGATTACTCCTGACACACTTTAGTTCTGTTACTCTGAGGGCAACTCAAGTTGTATGAACTCAGATGATGGTGACATCGAATATATGGTATATAGATGAGGGTTTCCTTATTTGGATTATCCCCTTGACGTATCTATCCCGCGAATCCATAATCTGAGCTTGTATAACTAGTTTTGTCTATACTTATATTTACCGCATATTTAATGTATTTATCGCATGTTTATATGTACCTATTCTCTCAACTTCATTTTATATTCATGTTTCCGATTCAGACTTATCGATATACATGATTTACTGTCATTTCTTTAATTGTCTTTATGTTACTTGTCATTACTTGTACCTGCATGCCTGAACCACATCACTTGATCATGCACACGTGTGACTACCTGAGCACGCCACTTGCCTTTATCATATGTACTTGCGGAATTGCATCTGACAACCCTGGATTCTCATGTCCAGATTCTACAGACCGGACCTTGGTGGCCTTGTTGTAGCTGATCAGAGTGCACAGCGGATCCTTCCGTGGTAATCGGAGTGCAGCAGAAGCTTGGACATCGCCGTAGCTCTTCCTCCCAGTTCCTCTCCTGCTTGGCTCTCGAGGCCTCTCTTGCTACTCGTGAGCATCTCTCAGCTTTTGTTATGTATACCTCTTCGTGTATTGTACTTTTGTATTTCCTGGTGATATAATTTTCTTGTAATATTGTATCACTCTCTGTGATAATCATGTACTTGTACTTTTCTTTTGGAATGTATATTACACTATGCTTCCGCACTCTGATTCTTTCCTGTACTGATGTTTAGCGTATATACGTGAGGGTATTTCTGACATGCTTATATACGTCGCAGTGACGTCTCCGTACCCGCAGGATCGGGGCGTCACAAGGTGGTATCAGAGCCTAGGCTCTAACATCTTCAGTACAACTAGTTGGTAGATTAATGATATATTAATTTGCAACTGGGGAGCACGAGCCTTGAATATACATTCCAATCGCAAGTGCGATGTTATCTATTCCTTCCTTGCAATCTTTTCCTTAGATTCTGAGACCTTCTATCTTTTTCCTTTCAGCTTCTTCCCGTCATCTCTTCAACCAACTAAGATATATGTCTTGAGTTGGTAATCTTTCTTATTCTTTTCACTTTATCATATTATCATCGTTGACCCTAACCTCTTACATGTTTATCTCCCTCCTTATAGAAATTTAGAGGACGAAATTTTTGTTAGGTGGGTAGATTGTAGCACCCTGTTCCCGGGATACGTACCCAGATACGTGTCCCGATTTTTTTGACCGCATTATTTCAATTTTCTTTCAGTATTTGTTTTTGAGTTGTGATTGCTTATGTTATTTGATGTCGGATCTGGATTCTCAATCTTATAATCAGCCCTAACGTGGACCGGAACCCGACACCGGCATATCACCCGATTTGACCTTTCTGGTAGTCCGATTTGATTGATTTTAGTTTCAAATATTGTTTTCTAATATTTAGATTTTTCATGATTTTCTGAAATTTTTCAGAATTATTTTGCAAAATCTCCAAAATCGGTGTCGATTGACATCGCTGACCGATTCCCAGATTTTTTAGTTTTCAAACGAAGTTGAATTTTCAGAAACAGCTTTCACATTACTTCTTAAAATTTCATTTTCTATCTAAATACATTTTTCGGAATTTTTCAGAATTTATCAAATTTTGACCGGTTTTGACGTCGACTAGTATCGCTGGAAGATTTCAGGATTTTTAATTTGAAAACGAGATTGAATTTCTCGAATCTGATTTTACCGATCATCTTAAAATAATATTTTCTATTTTTGAGAATTTTTTGAAACGTTTCTGAAACAGTCAAATTTACCTTATTTAAATAATAATATTTATTTTCCTATCTTTTCTTTTCTTACTTTTTCCTTCTCCACTCCTCTACTTTATACTCCCACATTATCCTATTAATTAAATTATTTAATAATAGATTTATTTATTAATTTTTTCTATTTTTTCCTTTTCTTTATTTTTCCTTTTCCTTTCTTTTCTTTTCTTTCTTTTTCTTTCCTTTTCTCTTTCCTTCTCCCTATCCCCTGCAACCAACAACCCACGCCCATCCCCTGCGCCTGCAACAGCAGCAGCTGCAGCAACTTCCCCCCACTCCTCCCCCATACTCCCCTCTCCCTCTCCTCCCTTTCTATTTAATTTTCCTTTCTTTCTTTCCCTTTTCCCATTTTCTTTCTCCATCTTCTTCTTCATCTCCCCCACCAACTCCCCTCAACCACTGCCACCTCCACCATCACCGTCGCCGCCCACCGTCACCCCTAGTCGCCAGCGCCGCACCCCCACCTCCCTTCCCCACTTCCCTTCCCCACTTCCACCATCCCCAATTTCCCTCTCCTTTCCTCCAATTTCAACAAAACACATCACTCCTTCTTCCTCTTCTTCTCCAAAATTCACCAACAACTCTACCAATTCCTTCACTTCAACCACCCCACCACCATCTCCTCCTTCTCCTCCAACTCCCCACAACCACCAACAACCACCACAACCAACACCACCACCACCACCATCAACACATACAACTACAACAAAACATCACCAAACTCCAACACCAAACTCCACCATCCCTCCCCCAGGCCCTAGGCCGCGCGCCCCTTCCCCGGCGGCGCCGCCGCCGCCGCCCGGCAGCCAGCACCGCCGGCCGCCGGCCACCTCCTCCCTCCCCCTCCTTCTTCTTTTCTTTTTTCTTTCTTTCTTTTATTTCTTTCTTTTTTCCTCCTTTCCGCTTTTACCCATCCCCTAATTATCTCTCTATATTTTCCATCATACTCCTCTCCTTTATTTCTTTATTTCTTTCTTTCCTTTTTCCACTTTTCCTTTTTCTTTTTTTAAAAAATACTTCCAACAAATACTCTCTTTCTCTCTCTCTAACTAATCCTTTCTCTCTCCTCCCTTAGTCTCTCATATATATATATATATATATATATATATATATATATTTAAATTGTTGGCTTGCACGTGGTGTTCATGAATTTCCTGGATATTACTCAGTATTTCTTTCCGGTTCTAGGCGAGTACATTTCTTGTGTTATTTCATGATTTATTACCATCGTCACATGCCTAATAATTATTATCTTGCTTTTTAATACATGATGTCTCATTATGCGAGTTGATATATGATATGCGAGTATTTTTCTTTTGTTGCTACATTCCTAATAATTGCTATTGTGGCTTTTAGTACATGATACATCGCTATATGAGTTAATATGATCTCTGACACTTGATATCTGACACCGGCACTTGATATGTTATACGTGACACCTGATCTCTGACACTTGTATCTGACACCGATACTTGATATGTTATACTTGACACCTGATCTCTCACACTTGATATCTGACACCGACACTTTATATGTTATACTTGACACCTGATCTCTGACACTTGATATCTGACACCGATACTTAACATGTTATCACTTGACACCTGATACTTGGCACTTGATATCTGACACCGGTACTTGACATGTTATCACCTGACACTTGACAATTGACATGCTATCACTAACTTGACATGCTATCACCTGGTACTAGTACATATGACCTGATATTGTGACACCTGACTAGATACTATCATACCTGACACCTGTATTACTTTGCATATTCATGATTATCACTTTTACAGGGACTTGGCGTGATTATTATACTGTTACCAGACCTCTGGTACCCTTGAACTCCTGCGCTCCTGAACCCCTGTAACAGGGAGACTCCTGACATTATGCTCCTGATATTATTCTCCTGATATCATACTCCTGTTGATCCCGTAATTGGATAATCATGGATATTGGATTACTGTGGATACCTTGTGGACATTATCACTGGGCTATATATAATAAAATACTCAACTTACACTGGGGTGGGAAAAACTGATGGATACTGGTATGATGTCATATTTATAATGGTGATATATATGAAGTGTCGTGTGGGGCGCGTAATAATAAGTCCCCGAAAGTAGTAGCCTGATATCTGAAGTGTCATGTAGGGCGCGTAATGATAAGTCCCCGGAAGGAGTAGCCTGATATCTGAAATGTCGTGTGGGGCGCATAATGAGAAGTCCCCTGAAGCAGTAACCTGATATCTGAAGTGTCGTGTGTGGCGCGTAATGATAAATCCCCTGAAGCAGTAGCCTGTACTCTTGAGCCTAGTCCCGGGCAGAGACGAGACCCACTATAAATATGAGCCATCAGATTTATCAGTTTCTAAGTAATAACTCATCTTATTCGTAAGTGGATGTATGTGTGCCGGTAGCACATACCTAAGCATATGGATCAGATGAATAACATAAAAATGTAACAACCAAACAGTAATGATATTAGGAACGTGTGATATTTGGTCTCTCCTTTGTTCGGATCCTGGTACTCACATATAAGACCCGAGTAAGTTCTACTAGAGTGCGAACCCTAGTATGGACTATCAGTGATGTGAGGCGTTGGTAGGGAGGTGATTGAAATATCAAACGGTACTGACTATTATTATTGAATAACTTAAAATACAACACATTTATATTCTCCAGTTATAGTGTTATGCCCTGAGTTGACACCCTGCTTTATGACATATGATGATTACTTCTGACACACCTTAGTTCTGTTACTCTGAGGGCAACTCAAGTTGTATGAACTCAGATGATGGTGACATCAGATATATGGTATATAGATGAGGGTTTCCTTATTTGGATTATCCCCTTGACGTATCTATCCCGCGAATCTATAATCTGAGCTTGTACAACTAGTTTTGTCCATGCTTGTACAACTAGTTCCGCGTGTTTAATGTATTTATCGCATGTTTATATGTACCTATGCTCTCATATCGTTTTATATTCATGTTTTTCGATTCAGATTTATTGATATACATAATTTACTGTCGTTCCTTTAATTTTCTTTATGTTACTTGTCATTGCCTGTACCTGCATGCCTGAACTACATCACTTGATCATGCACACATGTGACTGCCTGAGCATGCCACTTGGCTTTATCATATATACTCGCGGGGTTGCATCTGACAACCCTAGATTCTCAAGTTCAGATCCTAGAGATCGGACCTTGGTGGCCTTACTGTAGCTGATCAGAGTGTGCAGCGGATCCTTCCGTGGCGATTGGAGTGCAGCAGAAGTTTGAACATCGACGTAACTCTCCCTCTCAGTTCCTCTCCTGTTTGGCTTTCGAGACCTCTCTTGCTGCTCGTGAGTATCTCTAAGCTTTTGTTATGTATATCTCTTCGTGTATTGTACTTTTGTATTTCCTGGCGATGTAATATTCCTGTAATATTGTATCACTCTCTGTGATAAGCATGTACTTGTACTTTTCTTTTGGAATGTATATTACCACTGTGCTTCTGCACTCTGATTCTTGCCTGTACTGATGTTTAGTGTATATACATGAAGGTTTTTCTGACCTACGTATGTACGTCGCAGTGACGTCTCCGTACCTGCGGGATCGGGACGTCGCAGTGTGATAGTATTAAAATAGATATATATTGTCTGTTTGATAAATAAGTAAATAAGTTTGAATCATCTACTGTTTTATTTTCATGATTTTAAGATATGAAAATCACAAAGAACAGTTTGGTTCAACAACTTAGATGATATCTAAGTATCATCATTTTAGATAATTTATTTACAACACATTTTTGTATGTGGTGCCACTCGTTTCACACCCTTTGGCCCTTTAGGATTTTGTTTGAAAGGAGTAGAAACTCCGCACACTAAATAATACAAGTTAAAGATTCAACGAGTAAGAGAGATTCCAAAGTCAAACACGTAGTTCTGGGGAATCATTAGTTCGAAGTACTCATAAACAAATTTTTTCTTGAGAGGGAAGATTGTGGTTTTTGAAGGGAAAAAATGAAAATTGTAATTCCTTTTCTTTCTTTTTTTTTCGAATGGGACCTTATTAAGTCCTCAGAAGCATGAACAACAATAATCATAAACTGTTTATTTTTCTTTAAATACCAACAAAGCGCATGATTCACTAATTGTTGGGTTTCGGGGGTTATAAAGTATTTACTCTCTGACTATATTGTAATTTGCAAGTTTAAAATAAGCCTTACAACATAACGTGTGTCTGTCTATTTAAACACCGAAAAGGAAAATAAGAAAACCCTCTTTTCTTTTTCTTTTTTCTCTTTTACACAATCATTTCTCGCTTTCAGAGTGCTACAGTTAATTTTGTGGTCATATAAATCTCATTTGTAATAAGTTGTAACACAAAACAGTTATTTTTTGATTATATAAATCTCACTTGTATTCTAATTACAGTCCATTTTTTATTTTCCTTAATTAATTTTTATTTTATTATTATTTTAAAGTCAACTTTGTGGTCAACTTTTCCACTTTCACTTTCACGTTACCATCCAAACACCGAAAAAGACAAAATATTTTCAAACCACACTTCCCAACAACATCCAAACACCGGAAAACTTACTAACCAATTCCTAAGTTCCAAAGAAAATTATTACTACTTCCTCAATTTCTCGCTTCCTCACTTTCACCCTTAACCAAACAGGCCCACGTGTATAAATAAATGACTACTTTAAAACACTTTAGCACAAATCATTTTCACTCAAATTCAATAATCGGATGTTCAAATGAGCCACACTATTTGGACTACGTTTTTTGGACTATAAAGGACTAATTAGAGAGAGGAAATATGGTCGACCAGCCCTGCCCCGCCCTCTGCGACCCGTTTGAGTCGCACAGGGCGGGTTACGAGTCAACCCGAATGGGGCGGGTCAAAACAGGTTGACCCGTCCCGTGTAAACGGGACGAATCCGATTCGTCCCTTGACGAATCACGGGAGGAATCGGGTCGGGGAAAATTTCCCCGACCCCCCTTCTCTAATTTTTTTTTTATGTCCAATATAATTATATGACTGTTAGAGAGGAAATTAGTCTCAAAACCCTATATTCATTTTTTTTTTTTTTCAACCCTCAATGGCTTAGTTGTGGATGAGAAAGAGGGTGTCACGTGGCACCCTCTTATTCACCCACAACGGCTCATTTTTTAACAAAACCCCCTCTAACCTCTATAAATACGCTCCACTCTCATTCACTTTCATCTCACTTAACCTCAACCCTCTCTCTTCTATTATAAATCACTCTTATTTTCTTACAATTACAAATCTCTATCAACTTTCAGTCTAGTCTAATGGAGCCCAACTGGAGTACGGTACCTCATCTGAAGCCGGTAGTAGCTCTTCATCAACACACAATCCTTCATCTGCCGCACTTTACACCGATGTTGGCGGTAGCTCATCGTCAACATATGCTGCTTACCCACCATACAATTATGCTCTCCAACATCCGGATTTGCTCCCTATCACAGTTCGTCAAGCTATGCAATTGATTACAGTGGTTTTGCATCTATACACATGCTGCATATGCCAGTGATAGTGGTACAGGTCAGCATTCTATTTCTTCCTCCTCAATATTCCTCATATTCTCACTTTTAATGTCAACATCACCAATGCACGCACAATCTCTGACTCCTTTTTTACTTAAACACAAGAACAACACGATAACAACCAGCACAGCATGATACTATAGTTCCAGAAACACAATAACTAACTAGCACAACCACTAAAATAAGAGCCAAAACTTCTCTAGTGTGGAACCATTTCGTAGAAAAAGTTATTGACGGTAGAAGAAAGGCAGAATGTAAGTCCTGTCATCAACTATTTGATCATAAAGAAGGATACGGTACAAGTGTTCTTAATAAACACTATGAAAAAAAGAATGCTAAAAGTCACGGTTTACCACCACAACAAGCACAAATATTGGCTGATTCAGGCACACTCTCCACTTGGAGATATAAGCCTGAAGTAAATAAACATAAGTTAGCTGAATTTATTATTCGAGCAGAACTTTCATTTTCTTTTACTGAATTAGATGCATTAGTTGATTATCTTAAATCTGTTTTTGCTCCTGATTATAAGAGAATTAACAGACAAACTATAACTAAAGAAATTAAAGATTTATTTGTAAATAGAAAAAATATTTTGAAGGCTCTTTTTACTAGTGTTGCTAGAAAAATTTCATTAACTTTCAATATATGGGAAGCTCTTAATCTTATTCATTATTTACGTGTTACTGCTCACTTTATTGATGATAACTGGATTTACAAAAACGTATTTTATCATTTTCTAAATTTTCTGAGAAACATTCTGCTACAAATGTAGCAAATTCAATTTTTCTTACTTGTAGAAATTATGGTATAGAAAATAAAATATTTTCTATTTCTTTTGATAATGCAAGGGAAAATACTGCTTCAATAAGACAATTGAAAACGGTATTAGATCCGATTTTAAACGGTAAACTTTTTCATGTTAGATGTGTTTGCCATATATTGAATTTATGTGTACAAGATGGTCTAAAAATCTTAGACAAATATATTTATAAAGTTAAAGAAATTATTTTACATATAAAATACAGTGAACCTAGGAGACAATCTTTTAAAAGTTATTGCCGATAATGTGGACTGAAGGAAAAATTACTTCAAGCAGATGTGAAAAGTCGTTGGAATTCAAGCTACAATATGATTAAAGATTGCCTTCCTTATAAACAAGCAATTTAATTTTTTACAATAAATGAATGTTCATCTTGTTATATTAGCGATGAAGAGTGGAAATTGTATGAAAATTTTTGTACTTTTTTAGAAAAATTTGACACTGTCACAAAAGCACTTTCTAGTACATATTATCCCACATGTAACTTAGTTTTTTATAATCTTAATTAGATTGCTCAAGTATTTGCTGCATACAGAGATGATGACAGTCTTGAAGAGGCTATACATGATATGGAAGAAAAATTTCGAAAATATTTTAAAAATATGCCTTTTTTATTTACTTAGCTGCAATTATGGATCCTAGAATTAAAATAGATAATTTAAAACTTTTATTATCCAATTTTATTTTATGTTTAAATTATGAACAAGATGTAGATAAATTACTTTTAGAAATTAGATCTCTTTTTGAAGAAATGTACTCATTGTACAGAGATGAGTTATTTCCCCCTTCTTCTTCTGAATTTAGGAGACCTACACCATCACAAACTTCTTCTACTAGTCTAGATAAAAGGTTATCTAATTTTAAAAGTTTACTTTCCTCTAATACTAGAAAGAAACACTCTTCAGGAGCAGGTTCATTTGATGAACTTAATTTATATTTGAACACAATGCCTGCTGAAATAAATGAAAATAATAATGAACCATGGAAAATATTTGATGTTTTGTCATGGTGAAAAGAACAGAGATAACAATTTCTTGTTCTTTCTACCATGACCCGAGATATACTGACACCTCCGGTCTTTACAGTAGCGTCCGAGAGCGCATTTTCTGCAGGTGGTAGAATTTTGACACACCTGGAGGAGCAGGCTGACACCGAAACACTTGGAGATGACTGTTTGCTTAAAGGACTGGTTCGATGCATAAAGACGCACACAAGGAAAAACTATTCTAAATGAAGAATTTGAACGATGATGAAGAGCAGAGAACCACCAAAATTTTTTATATACATTGTATGAGATGAGCACCAGAGTTTTTTATGTATATTATATGAGATGAGTTTTATGTACATTATATGTGAGGAGCAGATTGGTATATGATTTTTTTTTCATATTAATAAAATAATTTACCTTAAAAAAAACTTATAATTAGTGAATATCAATTCTATTATTTTTTAATAATTTTAAACAATTTTTTAAATTTTTTCTCTTTTTTACTATTTTTTTCCTAATTTCTTTATAACTTTAAATTTAAAAATTTAAGAAAATTCGAATTAAAAAATAATTAAAAAATGCCGAGACGGGTCCAACCCGTCTCGGCGAATCCGGGTAACGAATCGGGTCAGGAGACCCGATTCGTTACCCGAGTTTTCAACCTGTCTCGTCGAATCCGTGACGAGACGGCCAACCCGTCTCGTCACGGATTCGTTGGGCTGACGGGACGAATCAACCCCATTCGCCCCCTTAGCCAACCCGGGAAATATGGGGTCTCCTCTGATAAAAATTCTGATTACCCTCTCAGTCGAGAGGTTCTTACAATGGCTTGCGACATTAATTTATCTAAACTCCCAGTGAATATTTTATTGAGTAAGATTTTAATTTCTTTATCTATGAGCTTTCCTTCTGTGCAACTCTCATTATAAATTTGAAAGTGATGTGCCGCTAATCTCTCCAACTAGACTTTCCAACAAGTTTCAGTTTGACATTTTTAAGAAGTTTACCGAAACCAAAGCTTACAGAGCGTGTGCATTCGTTGGCCCACACGTTTCTCGAGAGATCAATCGAGGCCAAAGGCAACTTATAGCTCATTCATCAGCCCATGGGACCCACTCGGGGACCCGCACTTTGATTTCTTCAACAACATAAGAGTTAAAAAATTATGATATAACTATGTGCTAATGTACTTTATGCAAGAACGTATGAGTTTGTTTGTGGGCAGGTCCACGGGTTATCTGCCGCCCTTCATCTGCAAGACCTGCAAGCATAGTGCACAATGTCGGGGAGGTCGTAGATTGAACTCAGTCGAAACTCCTCTGATGCCTTAGATTCACAGTTGCGACAGTAGTGTGGTAGTAAAACTAAGATTTATAGTGTAACTTTCACCTTTGATCTCAGAGGCTATTTATAGGGTTTGTATCTAGGGTTTTATCCCTTGATCAAGTTACCACAGTTGTCATTCTTTCAGGGAGTAGATTTCTTGAGCAACAAGGATATGAATAGTTCCTATTGAAGTAGGACTCTTGAAAGTGGGTCGGGCCCCAGTGGGCATGACCCGAGGTAGTTGTGCCCGGTGCAGTTAGGCCTGACATAGTTGAGGCTGACGTGATTGGGTCTGACATGGTCAAGGCCGAGGTGATTAGGCTCGAGGCGTCGATGAGCTTTTTCAGTGGGCTGAGGCCCAGCTCAGGCAAATCACGTGCCTCACGTGTTGGATTAGGATCATCTTAGGTGCCTATATAAACCCCTTGGGGTGGCCTTTCAAAGGTGTGTCATGAATTCAAGAGAAATTCTGTTTTCCACCATTAAGAGTTGTGAGAGAGAGAACTCTGGCATTTTCTCCTCTGTTATTAATAAAAATTTCTCCCCTCCTCTCCGTGAACGTAGGCACATTGCTGAATCACGTTAAATCTTGTATTCCTTTGTCGTATGGTGATTGCTTGCTAGTGGTAAATCTTCTACGCTTCCGCTTCCGAGTCTTCAACTCGGTGTTTCTCTTTTGTTTGATCGGTTATAAATCATTAACAATTGATTGTTGGGATTTGGGTCGAACAAATAGTCCCACATCGACTAGACATGGGATGATCTTGGGTTTATAAGGATTTGGGCTAGTCCACTTAGAAGGTTAGTCTTTTGGGATTGTGCCTCGAGTTCTTACAAATGGTATTAGAGCCATGCCCCGAACTTAGTCGTGTGTGTGGAACTTAGTCGTGTGTGTGGGTGATGTTCGATCCCCCAAGGAGTGAAGAGGAGTGACCTCGATTGAGCATATGATCTTCTCAGATGAGGAGTGAGGAAGATCTCCTTGCAGGGAGGTCTAAACTCTTTGTTTGAGGGGGATAAAACCTGTTCAATTTCAGGGCGCAAAAGGCGCAATAAAGTCCCTGTAGAGCTAGTGGAGCTCTCGAGATTGGCAGTGTAGTCCTCCTTCACGTAAGGAGTGTGCTGTAACGGGTGAAAAGTATCTCGATCTCGATTGAGTATATGTCTTTCAGGTGTGAAGATGAGCTTACATGGAGATTTTTTTTCGGAGGGCGTTGTTGGGACTTGAGTCAAACAAATAGTTCCACGTCGGCTAGACATGAGGATGGTCTTGGGTTTGTAAGGATTTAGGCTACTCCACTAGAAGGCTAGTCTTTTGGGATGAATGGCGCCTCGAGTTCTTACACCTTCTTCTTCGTTCTCCCCATGAGGTCGGAGTGAGGGGTGTGGAGGTCTTTCCTTTCATCTCGAGCATCTGGCATATGAGTCGACCATTCATATTCCAATCAACATCTCAAGGTCAACAAGGTTATCTCTGCTGCCAACCTCTCTAGTAGGTTGTGGAGTGTCTTTTGTTGCATTGTCATCTGCACTTCTCGTTTAATCCCAGAAGCTTGTGTGATGAACTATCAACCCATAGGTCCCATGGGATACCCAGGCATCGTCACTGGGGTGGATGAAACCAACACGATTGTTAAGTGAGATGATCTGGGAGTTGGTTTCTTCCGTCTCGTCAGTGAGTTAGAGCACTGGAACCTCAGGAAATTGTGGGATCGTGTATTCATGTTGATTCCCACAGACAATGTCAATGTTTCTGCAAAAAATGAGTTTGTTTGTGAATCGGGTCCATGGGTTGGTTGCAGCTCTTTATCGATGAGACCTGCAAGCATAGAACACAACGTCAGGGAGGCTGGGGCTTGGTCCAAGTCAAAGCCCCTCCGATATTTAAGTCAGACTCGCAGTTGACGATAGTAGTATGTTAGCTAAACTAGGGTTTGCATACCATACCTTTCACCTATGTAGAGAGGCTATTTTAGTGTTTGTAACGTGGGTTTTTTCCCTTTGACAAGTTATCATAATTTTCATTACTTCGAAGAGTAGATTTTTTGGGTAACAAGGATACGAAGGAGTTCTTATTAAAGCAGGACTCTTCAAAGTGGACCGAATCTAGTGGGCATGACTTGGACTTGGGGCTGAGATAGTTGGGCCTGACATGATTGAGCTCAATGCAGTCGGGCCCAAGGTGATTAAGCCTGAGGTGAGTTTTAGGCTCACGTAGTTATCACATAGTCGACGATCCTTCAGTGGGCTAAGGCCCAACGTGCCTCCTGTGTTGGGTATGGCCCACACAAATACTAATTAACCTTTTAATAAAATTCATGATTTCTGTACAATTCAATGTAAATTCTTTGAGGCCCACGGTAATTATCATTTTCTCGTACTGTTCTTCAAATTGACGTTGATTGTTCATGTGTCATTATCATCTACAGTCTCAATATAATAACTTTCTTTTAAATTATAGGTAAAATTATTTAAGTGTTTGTTGACTTTTTTTTCTATCTGCAAGTGTTTTATTTGCTTTTATATCTCTATGGTAATTTTGTTTGTTTTAGGTCTAGAGTAATTCATATAAGATCGTTAAAAATTGACAGTACAATAGGATATTCAGCAGTCAGGAGAGAGTCCACTTTCAGACTTACAGATTTTATGTTAAGGTGCAAAATATGAACGGTGATGATAACTGTAACCATTTATCGATGACTGATTCAAACACTGTCTCACGGATATTTTTTCTCCCTCCGATGTGATCCCGATTAGGTCTCAGTTTGCTTTTCGAAAGTCGCCGGTGAATCTCAACGACGGTTTAAGTTAATTAGCAAAAAAAAATTACATTTGTCAGATGTTGTTGTAGATTCTAGTGCAACAATCTTTAATCAATCACCTTGAGTAAAAGAAGTGGAAATTCTTTTCCAAAATAACTTTTATCATTTAGTATAACTTTGATATTGGAATATTATTTGTATGTTATGTTTTGTAAATTGAACCAGAACTGTGTAGGTCTTATCTTGAAAAGGAATTGCTGAAAATAATTTGGACCACGTATTTTTTTTAATCCTTCATATGAGCAAAAATTCCTTTATTAGAACAAAGTAATTAATTTTGTTTTTTCTCCAGCATTATAACAGTTTGCAGGGCACTTGTGTTGCTTTCAAAGAGAGACATATTTCAATATATAAATGAAACTAAAGTATGTTAACTTTCTGTTTGGTTGTCGTAATTGGCCGTAATTCGTAAGTTGTTATTGATAAAGTCTTTTACATTTGTAAATGAGTTACATGCATGTAAGCTTTATGGTGTTTGGTTGGTAATATAAAGTTGTAAGTGAAAAAGTGTATTGTGCTTTATGGTGTTTGGTTGTCGTAATGTGTAAGTCGTAAGTGAAAAAGTTGATCACAAAATTAACTATTTGGTGATTTAAAAAGTTTTAATATTGCAAATAAATATTAAAAATGCTAAATATTAAAAAAATTTAATATTAACATAAAAAAATAATACAAATTTACATGTCCTCAAAATTAACTGTAACTGGGTTGTAAGTGAGTGGTAATTGGGTTGCAAGTGAGGGTAATTGGGTTGTGTAAGTCTTTTACGAATTATGGTCCAAACAAACGCCGTAGTTGTAACTGAGTTGTAAGTCATTTACAAATTACGGACTTTTACGCGAAACAAACGACCCCTTAATCTCTTTAATTGTTTCTCTTTTACTAGCATTATAGCATAGATGCATGCGTACCAACTACCAAGTGTCCATGGTGAATTTTTCAACTTCTCTTTTGAAATTACAAAAAGATATTTTTTTTTATATTGATATATTTTACAAAGAAAATTATCTAAATGTTTAAAATTTGATTCCATCTCAAGTTGTTTAATGAAACAATAACTTTTTAATCCGTTTATGAAAATGTGTAATAAATAACTATTTTTTTCTATTTTATAAATATATATTTAATTTTAACTTTACAAATCGCGACAATATCTCATATTTATGACCTGCAGAAATAATACTGAAATCACAATTAGCAACAAAAATTCAACAATCAACAATCAAGCGAAAGAAATTAATATATTCTCGAAAAAGAAATATTTTTATTATTCAGGTATTAGAAAAGAAATCGAACATCTTGCGCAACATTGCTAACTCATAAAGGCTTCAGACACCATCTCAAAAGACTAGCCTTCTATGTTCGTTGCCCAAATTTTTATATAATCAAGATCATCTGTATGTCTAGCTGATCTCGAATAAAGAGTGGCACGCTCACTGTAAAAGAGCACCACCGTCAAATATCCAGCGAGACAACAATTGATAAAAGGGTACTAGAGATATTAGGGACATTAAGAATCAAATTCTTAACCAAATAGAAGCAATGGCTTCTGAATTTTTCCCCATTTTTTTTTCACAATTCCTTCTCGATTCTTAATTCATTCTCTTCGCTTAATGTATAATCAAATTATTTCTAATGGATAGCATATTTCTCATATTCGCCACTCTTTAATTGTTATGTTACAATTTAATATTACACCACCATGAATCCATGGTTATCTTACAAATGTTAAATTTTTTTTTTTACAGAATCAAGTTGCATAGATGATGATCCTGGAATCAACGATATACTGTGAGACACTTTGGGTGGTAATCTATAGGATTATTTGTTCAAACATATGTGTTGATCTATGTGCATGTTGTTTTGTGCATGTGGGTGAGATTTAGAGTGAGTTGATAAGTGGGACTTATTATTTTTATTGTTGTTATTATTATTATTATTTTGAGATAAAATCGTGCGATAAAGACCCCTCTGTGTTTCACTAATAAAACTTAACAAAATATTCTAAAAAAAAAAAAAAGATACAAACTTACATGAAACACAAATCTTTTGACTCATTGTTCAGGTCAATGCACATCTTTCTGATTTATTGATCAGGTCAATGCACATCTTTCTGATTTATTGATCAGGTCAATGCACATCTTTCTTTTACAGACGATGATACAAGAATTTTTCAGACGTCCACTCTTTTCTTTATCGTTTTTTCCTATTGTAATTCTTGTTATTTTTGATTAATTTATATTAATGCGTAATGCTAGGCAACGTGCTTACCGAATGTACTTTCGAAAAAAATCTAAATATAAGAAATGATCCCATCATATTTAGTTGGGATCTTAATTCAAATCCTTTAAGATTCATTTATCCTAATTTTTGACCTCAATTTTGAATTTTTTAATTACATGAGGTTTTGATTGTGGTTTGTTTAGTAAGATTTAGCAGCTGATACTCAAAGAACACGCAAATATTCTGAACAAAAAATTTGTTACCTTCAATCATATGACTCCTCAATAAATGATGAGTCGTTTCCATCAATTAAAAAAAAAAAAAATGTTATTTTAACAATTTTAATATTTCAAACTTTTTTTTAAAAGACTTATTTGGTGCTTTTAGGCTTAGGTAAGAAGTCCCCTGCATAATTCTTATTAAATTATAAAATCTCACATTTCATAGCTTTTATCCAAAATTCATCATGAAATGCATCAGTTATATGCTTAAGTTCTTATGTGAAATGTATGTATACTATTAGGTTTAGAATGAAACTGCTTCCTATTAGTTTGCTCTCTAATTTGAGATAAAAATCTCTTAGATGTAGTATCCACTTGAAACGCCTCTGAGCGTGGGGAGCCAACTCGCACCTAATATCAGCCTATGAACATGTACAAAACCTAGAGAGGGTTAAAAGCTCCGGGAGCGGGTTAGCTCCTTCGTGACCATGATGCTCCTTCGCGCGATGTAGGCCGTCCATCACAGCTGATGGACTGCCTGATGGGGGAGAGAGAGAAAAACATGTTTTGTGGTCGGACTTACAAAAAGTATTAGGAAGATGATGTGGAAGTATTAAAAACTTGTCTTAACTAATCACCTTTTTCCTAACATTTAAATGCTTTAGGAAGGTGACGTGGAAGTAAGTATTCATGTAAGAATACTATACATTATACTATACATATTAGTATGTATATATATGTATGTACGTATATAAAATGAAATACACCCACATGCATGTTGACTTTGCTACCATATCCCCACCATACTTGTGAGTACTTGTACCTCATGAAGGGGGAGGGATGGAACCTTACCTATAGGTGTAAGATATAGGAGTAGAGAGATGGGATTAGGGAGGGACACTTGTCATGATATTATTGAAGAGATTGAAGTACAAATAGGAAGGGATGAGAGAAGAATCTCATTTGGCAACACATACACACACTCTCTCTTCATTCCAACTTCACAAAAAACTCCCCCTTCTCTCTTTTGCAGCCGGCGAGCAGCTAACAGCCAACAACTATATATTTTTCCTCCATTTTCTCCCTTACTCATTTACTTTCTCCCTCTCATTCCCCCACAAAACTTCTCTTACTTTCTTATACAAGAAAAACTTCATTTACATGTTTTATCTCCTCCAAAGACCAAATAGAACAAGCTAAAGTGTTGATCTAACATCACCATAAAAAGGAAATTCTTGAGACAAGGTTGATCTAGGATAACGAGTTAGGAGGGTGATATTGGTTGAACGGTGAGCAAAACCTTAAGATTTCTACCCCTCTTGTGCTCTTTTAACGAAGAACTGATTATGATGTTATTGTGACCTTGTAGACTCCATATTAACGGGAGACCAAGCTTGATAAGAAGATAACCTCTTCAAGGGTGAGTAGAACATCCGGACCCTAGTAACATAGTAGGTAAAGTAAAACTTGAAATGAAGGGAAATTTCTAAGTTATAAATGAACATGAAATTGAAGGAAAATGCAGGTGTATGATTGTAACGCCCCGATTCCACGGATACGGGGACGTCACTGCGACGTATATACGTAGGTCAGAAGATGCCCCCACGTACATACGCTAAGCATAAAAGTACAACAAGAATCAGAGTACAACACAAAGCGTGATACATTCATATGCCAACTTACAAGAGACTAATACAAAGTTATACAAGATATGATAAACTATTACACTTTACAAGTGTCTTTATCATAACTGAGTCCAAAAAGAATAATATACAATATATACATCAAAATGCTCACGTGATGGATGGAGATCCCGTGAGTCAAAAGGAAGAGTCTGGCACGAGGGGGGCCGGGACTAGTCGGCCTGCTCACTAAGATAGGCTCGATCCTCTGTGGACGGTTCCACTTCGGTCCAAGCCTCAGAATCTGAATATGCAAATCCAAGGAATCAAGACATATAAACAATAAACAACTATAGCCAAGTGGCTAAGATACATGAATAAGTAAGATGGAACAATATAAGGAATATCAACTAACAAGTATGAAAAGCATGAAGAGACAAAGTTCTAATACAATAAATCTACAGTTAACGTCTTATTATTATTACTTATCTTACTGTGATATCTAGCTATGTGACCCAGCGTCCCAGGGCACATAGATCCATATCCTAGTAAAATAAGGTTGTTATTGAAAATCAGTGGTTGTATCGACGAACTATGTTTACAGTGGACCCCGTACATGCCCGGGATAACGGTCCAGGATTGTTCCGTTGCTTGGTGACGGAAGCCAGCCGCTAGGCCATTCAGGAGGGACTTATGTATGCCCTTATCATGATGGTACCAGTAATAGAGGGAGCAAGCACTCCCCTCGGTCCCCTGGAGGCCCACAGGTCAGACCGGAACATGAGTTGCACAACATTCCTAAAAGCCACTGTAAACACGAACACATATCGATATCCGCATGTTTTCCCCCGACCCGATATAAGTTGGTCCATTTTATACAAAAGTCGAATATATCATGCTTGGTGTAGGTGATGGCATGATAAGATGGTGATATATATATTAATTAACAAGTCCTAAAATGAGAATATATGATAACAAGTCAAGAAGTAACAAGTAATGAGATCCATCAAGTAACATGTCATGTAATACTGGTTATGAAGCATGAACAGGAATAAATATCACATATGTGTCAAGGAAGAGATACAATTTCAGAAAAGAAGAGAATCAGAAATTTTGGCCCAGAACAGACTGATCGGTCGGCTGCCGGTCGACTGCCGGTCGACCGGACAAAATGCGTGAGCTCCAGGTTTGGTCGGTCGACTTCCGGTCGACTGCCGGTCGACCGGAGATATAACTACCGGTCGCCTGTTGGTCGACTGCCGGTCGACCGATACAGGGCCGTGAGCTCCAGGTTTTTTTCCTACCGGTCGACTGGTTGGTGAACCGGTCGACCGCCTACTCAAAACTGTGCACGTTTGTGCACATCGGTCGACTGCCCCCCTTGGGCCGGTCGACCGAAGTTCTGAAAAATGCTGCTGTTGGGTCAAAAATCAGATTTTTGTGGTGGTTATTTTTGATAGCTAAAAATATGATTTTGATAACTTAAGGGGACATGATTTGTCAACACAAGTATACAAGGAAGATTGCAAGTCTTGGTGAGTAATTATACTCACTTCGATCGGTTGTGTGAAACTTTTACGAGTTCCGAAAGATTGTGGTCGACGATATCACCAACTAGGTCTTTGGCGATACTTCCGACGAAGAGAGATGCGATCCAAATCCAAGGGTTGTGGTAGCTTGAGAAGAAGATGAAGGCCTTGAGGTGTTCTTTGGAATTAGGGTTTGAGATGGAGATGGAGAAGGATTTTGTGAAGGTGAGAATTTTTGTTGAAGTGAAGAAAAGAGAAAGGGATTGTAAAGGAAAGGATTTATATAGGTTTGATTTTTGTAAAGGGAATGCAATAAAGAAATTGAGAGGGGTTTTGTGCAAAATAGGGGAGATGAGGTGTCTCCCTTGGCCAATGGTGGCCGGCCATGAGAAAGAGAGAGATTGATGTATTAAATGAGGGGGGTTGGTGAGAATGTGTGGAGATGGAATTTTGGAAGAAAATGGAAATTTGGAAAAATGGAATTCTTGTGGTTGTGAAGGAAGGAAAAGAAAATAGGGAAAAGGAAAAGGAAAAGAATTGATAAATGAAGATATTTTCTTGGTCTTGGAAAATGAAAATACCGGAAACACGGATTCCTAGGTTCAAGTCAAGAATGCGGGAAAACATTTCGGAAAATACCGAAATCGTCCGAAATTTAAGTATCTCGGAACGACTCGTAATTTTCACCAAAAATCAATAATAATATATGAAGACCAATAGTGAAATCCGTTGAAGAAATACTTTATAGTTTTAAAGCTAAAAATCCCGGAATCAGTTACCTACCGACTCCGAAAGAATTTTCATAAATTCATAAAATTCTCAGAAAAGTATATAGATAAGAAATACGATTCTAAGAAATAAAGTCTAAAGGACTTTCTAGAAATTCCTAACTGTTTGTGAAATAAAAATACTGGAAGAAGTCTTCTACCGACTCCGGCAGAATTTGCATAAATTCGTAAAATCTTCAGAAAAAGTATTTAAGTAAGAAATATTATTCTAGGCAGAAATGTCTAAAGAATCTTCTAGAATTTCTAAACAGTTTGTAAGATAAAAATTCGGGAATCGATCAGCGGCACTGGTCGACACCGGTTTGGAGAAATTCATTTAAATTCTAGAAATTCCAGAAATTCTCATAAAATCTAATATTTTAGAAATGATATTTGAAATTAAAATCGGTCAAATACGGGAAGTAAATCGAAAAATACGATCGAAAAGCTGAATACGCAACTAAGTACGTATTCCGGAAACGGGGTATTACAATCCACCCACCTTACAAAAATTTCGTCCTCGAAATTTCGTAAAGTGAAAGGTAACAGGAAAGGTAACAGATATAGAGAAGGATAAGATGGAAAATAACAGTTGAGAAGAATAGAAGGAAAGAGTCTTACCAATCAAGATGCGAAGAGTTGAGGATAACGCTCTCGGATAACATCCTCTCGTTCCCAAGTGGCTTCTCCTGGAGCATGCCTGTTCCAAGACACCAATACTAAAATGGCTTTGTTCTTCAGTGTCTTCACACTTCTATCCAATATGGCCATCGGCTGCTCCTGATATGATAAATCTGGCTGTAGCTCTAGTTCGGAGTGATCCAGAATATGGCTATCATCCTTTACATACCTCCTCAACTGAGATACGTGGAAAACATTGTGCACTCCGTCCAAAGAAGGCGGCAATGCCAATCTGT
Source organism: Agave tequilana (assembly GCA_038442645.1). Classification (NCBI taxonomy): domain Eukaryota; kingdom Viridiplantae; phylum Streptophyta; class Magnoliopsida; order Asparagales; family Asparagaceae; genus Agave; species Agave tequilana. Next base: position 57,673 of record JAVJIF010034549.1, read on the forward strand.
AAGACACATCTCCCACTCGCTCCAAAATCTCGAATGGGCCGATATATCTTGGACTCAGCTTTCCACGAACACCAAACCGGATGATTCCCTTGGTAGGTGATATCCTCAAGAATACATGATCTCCTGCCTGGAACTCCAATGGCCTTCTCTGAGTGTCAGCCCAACTCTTCTGCCGACTCTGCGCTGCCCTGAGATGATTTCTGATGACTCTGACCTTCTCTGTAGTCTGAATCAGGATCTCTGGCCCCAATAGTCTTCTCTCACCGACTTCATCCCAACAATCGGAGACCTGCACTTCCTTCCATACAATGCTTCAAAGGGTGCCATTTTGATACTTGCCTGATAACTGTTGTTATAAGAAAACTCAGCCAAGTGAAGATGATCTTCCCATGAACCCTTGAACTCAATTATGCAGGCTCTAAGCATATCTTCGAGAATCTGGATGGTCCTCTCTGATTGTCCGTCTGTCTGAGGATGATAAGATGTACTGAACTTCAGACGAGTTCCCAGACTCTCTTGGAGACTCTCCCAGAAATGAGATCTGAATCTGGTATCTCTATCTGAAACAATACTCACTGGAACTCCATGCAGACGAACTATCTCTTTCATGTACTTGTCTGCCAGAACCTCTGTTGTCTGACCCACCCTGAATGGTATGAAGTGAGCTGACTTGGTGAGGCGATCAATGATTACCCACACAGCATTATTACCCTTGGGACTACGAGGTAATGCCGTGACAAAATCCATAGTGATGTGCTCCCACTTCCATTCGGGTATCGGTAAAGGATGTAGAAGTCCGGCTGATCTCTGGTGCTCTATCTTTATCTGCTGGCACACCAGGCACTTAGCTACAAACTGAGCTATCTCCCTCTTCATGGCATTCCACCAAAAGTGTTTCTTCAAGTCCTGATACATCTTGGTTCCCCCCGGGTGTATGGAATAAGCTGAACTGTGTGCTTCCACCAAATCTTCTGTCTGACTTCTCCTTGGGGAACACAAAGCCTGCTTCCAAAATACAAAGCACCATCTGGATGGATACAGATATCAGTCCTCAATCCAGCCTCCACCTGAGCTCGAAATATCTGTAATCTGGGGTCCTCCTTCTGAGCTTCCTTGATCTCATCAATCAATGATGACTGGATCTGTAAAGCCATGAGCTGCCCTGCCTTCTCAGTTCCTTGCACCAACATCAAATCCAATCTGATGAAATCTCGAATCAACTCCTTCTGCTGAGTGATTTGGACTAGCACCCTGTTCTCTGGCATCCTGCTCAGTGCATCTGGAACTGTATTGACCTTGCCTAGATGATATTGCAAGTCAATATTATAGTCTGCCATAAGCTCCAGCCACCGCCTCTGCCTCATGTTCAACTCTTTCTGTGAGAAGATATACTTGAGGCTCTTGTGATCTGTATATATCAACACCTTATCTCCCAGAAGATAATGCCTCCAAATCTTCAAGGCAAAGATAACAGCTGCTAGCTCCAAGTCATGAGTTGGGTAATTCCGCTCATGAGTCTTCAGTTGCCTAGATGCATATGCTATGACATGATCATGTTGCATAAGTACACATCCTAAGCCTTTTCCTGATGCATCACTGTAGATGACCATCCCTCCTCTTCCTGAGGGAGTCCTCAAGATTGGAGCTGAAATGAGTCTCTGCTTTAACTGCTCAAATGCTGCATCACATTCCTCAGTCCATATGTACCTTTCTCCTTTCCGGGTGAGCTGGGTCAACGGAGCTGCAATCCTAGAGAAATCCTGGACAAAGCGTCTGTAATATCCAGCTAGTCCAAGAAAACTCTTAATCTCAGTCACCGTCTTTGGAATTGGCCAATCCTTCACTGCCTGGACTTTGCTAGGATCAACTGAAATTCCTTCTGCTGAAACAATGTGTCCAAGGAAGGCGATGCTGTCCAACCAGAATTCACACTTACTCCTCTTGGCATGAAGCTGCTCCTGCTGAAGAGTCTGCAACACAATTCTCAAGTGTTCTGCATGCTCCTTGTTGTTCTTTGAATAGATCAAGATGTCGTCGATGAAAACAACAACAAACTGATCCAAGAAGGACGAGAACACTCGGTTCATCAGACCCATGAAAACTGCAGGGGCATTGGTGACTCCGAAAGGCATTACTAGAAACTCATAGTGGCCATAACGGGTCCTGAATGCCGTCTTTGGAACATCCTCCTTCTTCACCCTCAGCTGATGGTAACCCGACTGCAAATCCAATTTGGAGAAACACGGGCCCCATGAAGCTGATCAAACAGATCATCAATCCTGGGTAAGGGATACTTGTTCTTGATGGTAACTTTGTTCAACTCCCTATAGTCAATACAAAGTCTCTTACCACCATCCTTCTTGTTTGCCAATAGCACTGGAGCTCCCCATGGTGATGTACTTGGCCGAATCAATCCCTTATCTGAATACTCCTGCAGCTGCTTCTTTAAAATCTCTAACTCCGTCGGTGCCATCCTGTATGGAGCCTTGGATATCGGAGCTGCTCCTGGAACTGTATCAATGGAGAACTCTATCATCCTTTCCGGTGGCAATCCTGAAATCTCGGCAAACACCTCTGGGAATTCATCCCACACCGGCACCTTCTGCTTAAGAACCTCCGAAGTAGTTATCTGAGTCTTTCCTTGGTGGTCTTCACTTCACCACTAAATTGGAACTCAGGTTGAAGGGGAATTTTGAAATTTATCTTCTTCTCCCTACAATCAATCACGGCATAGTACTGACTGAGCCAGGTCATGCCTAAGATTACGTCGTACCCTTTGGTGTCTAGTACGAGCATATCTATGGCCAAGATCTTATCACAAAGTTCTACTGGACAATCAGTACAAACTCTAGAAGATATAACTACCCCATTCCCTGTACTTATCTCCCATTTGTGGTCTAATAACCTAACAGGTATAGAATGTAAAGCCACAAAATGCTCTGAGATATAACAGTGGGATGCTCCCGAATCGAAGAGAGCGAGAACAGGTATTGAATGAACTCTGATGTTACCTGTTATCACCTCCTCTGAAGCCTCAGCCTCTTCTGCTGTCAGATTATAAGCCTGACCTCTGCCACGCCCTGCTGCAGTCCTGCCTCCTCTCTGGACTGGGCGAACAACATGCTGTGGAGGAAGGGGTAGAGCTCTCCTCATCACCGGTCCCTGGTTCCTCTGCCCAAGTGGCCCTGGTAGTACCCTCTGTCCATTCGGTCCTTGAAGTGCTGGCACTGCTTGACCGGTTATCCCCACTCTCCTGTGTGGACAAGCCTCTATGGAATGGTCTCTGGATCCACACACCAAGCACAGCCCATTTGCCCTCCGGCAATTTGGTCGAGTGTGCCCTGGTTTCTGACAATAGTTGCAGAAGGCAATAGGTTGGGTCGTCTGGTAAGGAGCTGGCCTGAAAGGTTGCCTCATCTGGACCTTTGCTGCTCTGTATGGGCCTCCTCTTCCCATTGGTACAAATGGCCTCTTCATGGCCTGATTCCTCATCTGGTTCTCTTGCTTCTTCTCAAGCCCACGCTCCACTTCCCGAGCTATGGTGAGAACCTCTGCATAGGTCTTCAGCTGCTGGGGCATTAGGAACATCTGAATGTCCATCTGCAGACCCTGCTGAAATCTGCTTGCCCGCTTCTCTTCATCTGTCACCATGTACGGGGCAAAACGACTCAGTCTAAGAAACTCCGCGGCATACTCGTCCACGGACTTGTTCCACTGCTGTAATCTGATGAACTGCTCCTCCATGTCCTTCTGAGCAGTAGCAGGGAAGAACCTGCTGTAAAAACTCTTGGAGAACGTGTCCCATGTGACAGGCTTCTCCAGTCTGGCCTCCTCAGCAAGCCACCAAGTTCTGGCTATGTCTTTCAACTGAATCTTGGCAACTTCAACTTGGTTCTCCTTGGGTACCCTGGCTGCATTCAGCAGATCTGTGGTATCTGTCAACCATTGCTCCGCGTCCAAAGGCTTCTCTTCTCCCGTGAATATAGCAGGCTGTAGTCTCCTGAAGTCTGATACATTTCCCGGCCTCTGTTCCTTTGGAGCTGCTAACTCCTGCCGGAGAAGTTCGGTCTGTTGCTGCTGGTTCTCCATCATAGCCTGAATGACTCTCAGGACATCGGCATTCTCTCCTCCCGTGGGTCCATTCGGCACTTGCCCAATGTTGTTACGACCCGACCTTCGATCTCCATACCGAATTAGGAAAAGATAGCTGGAATTGGAAACAAATGGAAGGAGTTTAGGACACAAGGGAATGAATTAAGGAAGGAATCAAGAAGGACTCAATAACTTTGTACATTGTAGTTGGCATTAGCAAATTACTAAAATTTGCTGCTTGATTGTACTTTAGGTGTGAGAGCCTAGGCTCTGATACCAACCTGTAACGCCCCGATTCCACGGATACGGGGACGTCACTGCGACGTATATACGTAGGTCAGAAGATGCCCCCACGTACATACGCTAAGCATAAAAGTACAACAAGAATCAGAGTACAACACAAAGCGTGATACATTCATATGCCAACTTACAAGAGACTAATACAAAGTTATACAAGATATGATAAACTATTACACTTTACAAGTGTCTTTATCATAACTGAGTCCAAAAGAATAATATACAATATATACATCAAAATGCTCACGTGATGGATGGAGATCCCGTGAGTCAAAAGGAAGAGTCTGGCACGAGGGGGGCCGGGACTAGTCGGCCTGCTCACTAAGATAGGCTCGATCCTCTGTGGACGGTTCCACTTCGGTCCAAGCCTCAGAATCTGAATATGCAAATCCAAGAATCAAGACATATAAACAATAAACAACTATAGCCAAGTGGCTAAGATACATGAATAAGTAGATGGAACAATATAAGGAATATCAACTAACAAGTATGAAAAGCATGAAGAGACAAAGTTCTAATACAATAAATCTACAGTTAACGTCTTATTATTATTACTTATCTTACTGTGATATCTAGCTATGTGACCCAGCGTCCCAGGGCACATAGATCCATATCCTAGTAAAACAAGGTTGTTATTGGAAATCAGCGGTTGTATCGACGAACTATGTTTACAGTGGACCCCGTACATGCCCGGGATAACGGTCCAGGATTGTTCCGTTGCTTGGTGACGGAAGCCAGCCGCTAGGCCATTCAGGAGGGACTTATGTATGCCCTTATCATGATGGTACCAGTAATAGAGGGAGCAAGCACTCCCCTCGTCCCCTGGAGGCCCACAGGTCAGACCGGAACATGAGTTGCACAACATTCCTAAAAGTCACTGTAAACACGAACACATATCGATATCCGCATGTTTTCCCCCGACCCCGATATAAGTTGGTCCATTTTTATACAAAAGTCGAATATATCATGCTTGGTGTAGGTGATGGCATGATAAGATGGTGATATATATATATTAATTAACAAGTCCTAAAATGAGAATATATGATAACAAGTCAAGAAGTAACAAGTAATGAGATCCATCAAGTAACATGTCATGTAATACTGGTTATGAAGCATGAACAGGAATAATATATCACATATGTGTCAAGGAAGAGATACAATTTCAGAAAAGAAGAGAATCAGAAATTTTGGCCCAGAACAGACTGATCGGTCGGCTGCCGGTCGACTGCCGGTCGACCGGACAAAATGCGTGAGCTCCAGGTTTGGTCGGTCGACTTCCGGTCGACTGCCGGTCGACCGAGATATAACTACCGGTCGCCTGTCGGTCGACTGCCGGTCGACCGATACAGGGCCGTGAGCTCCAGGTTTTTTTCCTACCGGTCGACTGGTTGGTGAAACGGTCGACCGCCTACTCAAAACTGTGCACGTTTGTGCACATCGGTCGACTGCCCCCCTTGGGCCGGTCGACCGAGTTCTGAAAAATGCTGCTGTTGGGTCAAAAATCAGATTTTTGTGGTGTTTATTTTGATAGCTAAAAATATGATTTTGATAACTTAAGGGGACATGATTTGTCAACACAAGTATACAGGAAGATTGCAAGTCTTGGTGAGTAATTATACTCACTTCGATCGGTTGTGTGAAACTTTTACGAGTTCCGAAAGATTGTGGTCGACGATATCACCAACTAGGTCTTTGGGCGATACTTCCGACGAAGAGAGATGCGATCCAAATCCAAGGGTGGTGGTAGCTTGAGAAGAAGATGAAGGCCTTGAGGTGTTCTTTGAATTAGGGTTTGAGATGGAGATGGAGAAGGATTTTGTGAAGGTGAGAATTTTTGTTGAAGTGAAGAAAAGAGAAAGGATTGTAAAGGAAAGGATTTATATAGGTTTGATTTTTGTAAAGGGAATGCAATAAAGAAATTGAGAGGGTTTTTGTGCAAAATAGGGGAGATAGGTGTCTCCCTTGGCCAATGGTGGCCGGCCATGAGAAAGAGAGAGAGGGATGTATTAAATGAGGGGGGTTGGTGAGAATGTGTGGAGATGGAATTTTGGAAGAAATGGAAATTTGGAAAAATGGATTCTGTGGTTGTGAAGGAAGGAAAAGAAAATAGGGAAAGGAAAAAGGAAAAGAATTGATAAATGAAGATATTTTCTTGGTCTTGGAAAATGAAATACCGAAAATAAGGATTCCTAGGTTCAAGTCAGAATGCGGGAAAACATTTCGGAAAATACCGAAATCGTCCGAAATTTAAGTATCTCGGAACGACTCGTAATTTTCACCAAAATCAATAATAATATATGAAGACCTATAGTGAAATCCGTTTGAAGAAATACTTTATAGTTTTAAAGCTAAAAATCCCGGAATCAGTTACCTACCGACTCCGAAAGAATTTTCATAAATTCATAAAATTCTCAGAAAAAGTATATAGATAAGACGATTCTAAGAAATAAAGTCTAAAGGACTTTCTAGAAATTCCTAACTGTTTGTGAAATAAAAATACTGGAAGAAGTCTTCTACCGACTCCGGCAGAATTTGCATAAATTCGTAAAAATCTTCAGAAAAAGTATTTAAGTAAGAAATATTATTCTAGCAGAAATGTCTAAAGAATCTTCTAGAATTTCTAAATAGTTTGTAAGATAAAAATTCGGGAATCGATCAGCGGCACTGGTCGACACCGGTTTGGAGAAATTCATTTAAAATTCTAGAAAATTCCAAAATTCTCATAAATCTAATATTTTAGAAAATGATATTTGAAATTAAAATCGGTCAAATACGGGAAGTAATCGAAAAATACGATCGAAAAGCTGAATACG